>JACXGM010009609.1:0-27348 GCA_016801145.1 Umbra pygmaea | reverse complement strand
TAGAGCTCTTAAGCTATTTAAAATAGTATCATAGGATGGGCTAAGACATTTGGATCATAATAAAAAATCATGCAGAATGTAAATTATTAGAAAGTGTCCCACTTTACCTGTATTCACCCTATAGATGTAGGCTACACCATTTCTGGCATTATAGGTCTGACATTTTACTTCATGCAGCACGCTGGCTTTCAGTAATGCGAACTACGAATAATTTGTGTTAATATTATAAATGAATTATTAGGTCTATATTAAAATCAGCCCTGCGTTGTATGAAAATTACGCAATGGGATGCTTCTAATATTAAAATGATTTAATATGATTAATTAATATATTACTTATTTGTAATGTCTGCCGATATTTATGCAATATTTACAGATGATTTGCTGTATTAAGGCTGAACCTAGATACATAAGGAGCTTATTGGTGCACTGAGTAAATATGTTTCAATTTAATTGTAGTTGGCTATATCCAAATGATGTGTTGTCATTTCATATTTTAATTATCATCATAAAGGATTAAAAAGGTATGCTACGAATTACAATTTCAATAATGTATTTAGTTGTTGTATTTGTACTTTGTTGTGGGCCTATTGTCTACCTTTCAAAAGTGTTTAGTCCAAATTTAAAGAATGTTAAGGCGCAGGAGAATTAAGAATAACAAAGTTACAAGATGTTTAGTCTATAAAAATATATTGCTAAACAAGTAATATGCATACTGCCTTCCATTAAGAAACAATTAACGACTACAGTCCTCGTTTATCGGAAAAAGATTCGCCCTTGTTTATCTTTCCAATTTAATTAGCGCGCGTTTTCGGAAAGTGTGAAGATCACCAATATGATTGACAGATCCCAAGGACGGCGGAAAGACACAAATTGTGCGCGTGGCGTAGTCTTTAAACAAACACCACAGGAACGGCCGCAGACTCATTAGATAAAACACAACACACTGCGCCCCAGAATATCCTCTCCCCGTCCAGCGGAAGTTTTCAAGCGGTCTTATCTATCGCTTTATCTGACTAGAGATGTGCTGCAGAAAGACGGACCGGATAGGGAAAGAGAGAGCGAGCGAGAATGCATTAGGGATATGAACCATGTGCCAGTAATAGGCCTGTCATGTTCAATGTAGACATTTGACACATTGTTTTTTAATCGGGTTTGCATAATTTAATGGAAATTAAACACTATTTAAATGTGGGTTAAAGTTAAAATGTAATTACCTCAAACTCAATCGGTGGACTTTGTCTTGTAGGTGCAATAAGCAGGCTGCGTCTGTTTGTAACCAACTATGTATAGCCTTCAAAGATTTATTGAGATTTATCACAACAGACTTGAGACGCCAACTCAATGGTAACGGATTGTACAAATTGAAAAAAAATCCGTCATTCACGATGATGGGGGGGCGGTTTCCATGCCCTGCCATGTACTGAGCTCTGAGTTGCGTTCGTTTACTTTATTTCACCAATTATTGAGGCGCGAGACACGGCAGTGTTGACGCTCTCCTCCTCGCAACCATTCATCAGCTTTCGAGGCGCGCAAATAGTCTTTAAAACTATAAACACGGCAAGCCGGGTCGGAGACACAGGGACCCATTTAGTTCCTGGGATCTGTGCTAAACGCTGCTGGAGATAAAACAAACGATAATACTGTCTGTCTCCGCACCGCTGTCTCCACCAGCATTAATAATGGGTGTGATGCCAGCCCAGGAATAGGCCTTTTCAGTCTTAACATGGTGCGTTTGGAAATTGCATACCCACAATTTTCCTAAAACCGTGCTCCCTAATATAATTTATATAGAATACATTTTTATTGAATAACGTGAACTTTTTCCCTGCTACGAATCTTCACTCACTGGGACATGTTGTTCTATACTAAGCCGCATACAGTATGCTTAGGCTATACCCAGATGTGTGTATATGGCCTTACAACAGAAATGTCATGGCTTGTGTGACACTCGTGGTCCGGCTGTGCTGCGTGGGTGGGAGGGTGCTGGTTTGTTGTCATCTGTTATCACGTCCTGATAGTCAGGCCAGGGGAAGGCACCAGGATCTTTGCCCGACAGACAGACATGGTTTCGGGTTCCAGTGTAGCAGGCCATAGGGACCAACCTGTTGTCTTCCTCACTTCCCAAGACGCTTGTCTGCTCTTATTCCCAGCGGATTCAACAAATAGACAACAAAAAGGTATACAGATACAGACAGACACACGAGCGCACTCTAAAACGAAATAGGTGTTTTTTTAAACGAAATAGTTGTTTTAGACGGTAGGCTGCTCCTAATGCCTTCAACTGTTAAAATGTCAACTTCAACATACAGTAACTGTTAAAAGTATCTTAATATTTGATTGATATTAAATAACTTTTATCATTCGTTATCGGATATAGTGCGTTTGTGGCCGCGTATAATGGTGATGAATTTGCATAGATGCAGCAGGATGCCGAGGGACATGTAGGGTTACCTTACAAGCTATTGTTTTTTTACGTCACCGGAACTGGGTAACCAACGTCTCATGAGAGAGTTTATCCTCCCCCCTCCTCTGTCCCCATCTGTTGCAAAAAAGGCCAAAAAAAAGTTAGGGGATCCAGTAGACAGACAAGATGCACACTTCAGTCAAGATCTCTCTCGGTTAAACAAACGAGTACTTGAGCTCAGTAAATATTAACAAGAACAGGAGATTTTACAATCCTCGATTTGTTGCTCTTTATATGTTAGATTAACTGTTCCTTGGCAATGTTTTCCAGCCCTAGCACGTCCACTCCCTTTTCAGTTAAGGATATATTAAACCTGGAGCATCGCACTGAGGACCTGGTTTCAATAGACACCTCACCACTAATGGACTGTGCCCTACCGACCTCCTCTTGCATGATGACCCGCTTAAAGCAGGAGTCACTCCGGGAGATGTCGTCTGGAAACTCGTTGTTTGGAGAGGAGCTCATTGAGGCTAAGGTCAACAGAAACACTGCCCTCAACTTCGCAGCCACCTTCTATGGGAAAACATTCTTAGAAATGGACAATAAGGATGGAAAATCGGAAGGCATAGTTGATGGGAAACACAGTAAAGGTAACATCATTTTTTGATAGTAAACAATAATTTTGCATCTTACAATTAAAAAGCCAACAATGATTCGTAAATTATGGATGATAATAAGTTATGATGGTGATGTTAATAATTAAGAACAGCAGATCGAATGTATTCTAGAATAAAGAGTGAAGTAGTTAGAATTTGAATTGAAATCTGTATCACGAGACACAAACGTGATTGCCCTTTACAAAATGTGTTGACCAACTGTAATCACTAAAACCGTTTGAATATTTAGACTAAGTGTATGTGTTCTATAGTAAAGATTGTCTAATTGTATAAGTCTTAGAAAGTAACCAACTGTTGCGAAATGTATATATCCCGATTAGCAATTCGGGTAAAGACTTACAAGAGTTACAATTACATCTCTTAATCTATGCTTGGATTTCTATCCGATCAGACATGTCTTACATCTCGCAGAGCGAGCCTATGGAGGACCTGAAATCAGAGGACCATCGACCTACTAAATCCAGGAAGCGCAGAAAGCCGCGCGTGCTGTTCTCTCAAGCGCAGGTGTACGAGCTGGAGCGACGCTTTAAGCAGCAGAAGTACCTGTCAGCTCCGGAGAGGGACCACTTAGCCGGGGTTCTCAAACTGACCCCCACACAGGTCAAGATATGGTTCCAGAACCGCCGCTACAAATGCAAGAGACAGCGGCAGGATCAGAGCCTGGAGATGGTCGGTATCCCGCCACCGAGGCGCATCTCAGTCCCAGTGCTGGTCCGAGATGGGAAGCCCTGCCTTGGTGACTCAGCGACCTATAATACTTCATACAATGTGGGCCTAAACCATTTTACCTACAACAGTTACCCTGCATTTAGTAATTATCCCAGCCCTAGCTGTAATACGAACTATGCTTGTAACTATACCACCGCTGCAGTGCAGCCTAACAACAACGGAAATTACATGAACTTTGGTGTTGGGGAGTTTAATAATGTTCAAAACACATTTCCTTCCGGCACTGGAGTGTCTTCTATACATGGGATCAGAGCGTGGTGAACAATGGATCAAAATGTTCTGACATCAAACATGATCAATTAATCTTTTGAATTGCATGCGCTTTTACGCAAAGGATTAATAAGGGCTAATTGAACGTTCATTTTTACATAAATTAAATTCCTCTTTATTTTCATTCGTTAGTGAGATTGAATAGAGTTCATACATCTTGTAAAGACTTATAGCCTACGAGATATACAAGAGAAAATTTGCCAGCGGAAAACTTTTCCCCACTAATATTTCCCTGTTATTTAAGATCACACATGTACTATATGGTAGTTATATTTGCAGGAACGTAATACTTTTCGTAGTATTTGTAAATAAAGTTTGTTTAATGTACATTGTTAATTTTCTTCATGCATATAACAGGAAAAAAGCTAATTCGTGCGCACACAAGGCAGGGCATACTTATTAATATTTTAGCTTAATTAACATGAAGCGGAAAATATATTACCATAACATTGTATTTATATAATCTTAAATTGTTTCAAAATTATTTCGAAATATGAAATTTATAGTTGACCAATAATAATTGTACTGCTAATGGTAGTCTACTATGATATTATTTAACATTGTATACTAGGGAATTAGGCACAGGTATTGAATTTATACGTGGAAACGGTTAGTATATTTACTATACAATTATTACAATTAGCCCATACAAAAATATACATAACTTATACCTAATTGTTTATTATTATTATTATTATTATTATTATTATTATTAGCCTATAAATACAAATGAAAGTCGTGATATTATTTCTTCGGGACAGCAACCAATTTATTTTAATTTTTTTAAGTTTCACATAATCTGAACTGTGTATTGTACTTAAATGTTCTGTTCCACTCACTTTTTTCGCATTAATATTAAAGGTCTACAGTCAGTGTTGGAACATGCTCCATCAGGTAGAGCTATAGGCTAATATCTTTGTGTATGCACGACACACAATAGGTCAAGATGGGGTAACCAACCCCGCTTAAGAACATTGTCTAATTGCGGATACAAAAAAGCAAACTTTGGAAAATAAATAGTATGTGGATCATGGCATTGATTAAGCCATTGAAGTATGAAGGGAAATAAATGGCAAGAGTTTACCATTTTATTTGATTAAATTTATTTTATTTTATTTAACCTTTATTTAACCAGGTAAGTTGACTAAGAACAATTTCTTATTTACAGCAACGACCTGGGAGCAATTAGGGTAAAGTGTCTTGCCCAAGGACACAACAACATTTGGCTCAGTCGGGAATCGAACTGGCAACCTTCTGAGTACAAGTTTGACTCCCTACCCACTGAGCCATCTGTGCCCATGTTATTGTATGTAGTGAAACAAGAGTGTGTTAAAATCCATTTTATCAGTATTGCTTCAACATGTATCAGTAGTTAATTCGTAAAATGATAAGCCTAGTTTTCTTATTTAAAATATTAAATTACATTTATTTTTGAAGAAAATTGTAGTGCAGGTGTCTCTATTAACATCCACAATGTGAGAATATTCTATGTAAAGTCCATGCTTTATAACTCACCTGCACACACATCATCTTTCTTTCTTTTATGCATTTTTTCATTCCAATCCATTATATACATTTGCATCCAGCACACACATCCAGCATATTACTACTTTATTATTACTGAAAAAGTAGCAAATTCTCTCTCTCTAGAACAGGTAATTATTTATCTTAAGGTTTTCCTAATTATGCATTAATAACAAATATATAGATCTAACTTCATTGGGAGTGTATCTACAATGTTTTCAAAATATATGAAAAAATCATTTTCTGGGAATATCTTCAAAAGTTGTGATTAGACAAAGGACAATTTTAGTTAAGCAAGATCGGTGCCAGCCAGGGAAATGTTGGGGGATAAATTTGGTGACATGTTGTGGGCATTATGGGAAATAAAGAGGGGAGACCAGTTACCCCATCTTACACTACATGTAAAACAAGCATCTCCAACGGTGGTCCTGGAGAGATACTCTACTGATTGTTTTCACTCCAACCCTAAATGAGCACTCCTGATTCTAATAATTAGGTGGTTGATAAGCTGAACAAGGCTACCTTATTTGTGGTTGGAATGAAACACTACAGGATGGTAGCTCTCCAGGACCAGGGTTGGAGACCCCTGCTGTAAAACAATCTCACACGCTTTAAGGCAGCGTTCACGTATGTTTAATGTCAGGTTAAACCCTTCAAGTGGCTATTAGGGACCTTCAGTCAATCTGCTATAACCGGAGACTAAAGGTTGTAAAAGTTCGAACATATTTATGACCAGCTGGCCTCTCCATGCTTAACATGAATGAAGCATGATGACATGGCTAAATAAGACGAACATGAGATGTAGCCCATAAACAGCCTTGTGAATTGGGTGGCCAAAAACGGAGATCAGAGTTACTAAGAAACATATAGATTGTTCTAACCTATTTCTTCTGCTACAGGTCACCGTCCACATTAGGCAACATTTTTTGTTTACCTTTTAAGGTTGAGATAATGTTTATATTACACCCGTCTGTGACCATTCAGCTGGTTGTGTTATAATCCATCTGACGGGTGTCGGTTTTGGCGAAATGCGTGTATTATTCACATCCATCATCCCATTAATCTGTCTGATTCAGAGACTGACATGGCCAATGAGCCCCAGTGGACCAGGCCTGAGACATAACCTCACAAATTCATGTGTCTTCTTCGCTAGCTCTAAACCTAATCCTCATCGTTGTTACATTACTTTATCATAAATATATTTTTTTGCCTAAACTTATCCTAGCCTTAACCCTAACTGATGGAAATGCCTAACCCATGACTCAGGCCTTTTCCCTCATGTAAACATTGCAGTCCAATATATACAGAACAACTTGCAGTAGTCAGTTGCAATATGAACATTTTATGTAGGCCTAACGCCATCCACGTGGAAATCAAATCCAATATCCTAGATATCAAATGCTCTTTAACAAGTAAGCTCCCCCATCATTATAATGAAATGGATTGGAAAGCAGGCTATAGCACTTTACATTGTTTCACTGATCAGGACCCATTGATATTTAAACATCTCACCTCAGGATTGACATTATCACAGTGCTAAATGTAGGAATAGCTCAATTAGCTTGACATAGACCCGGCGTTCTGCTGTAAGTGAGCAGGCAAATGGACGGTGGAAGAATTGGCTGCCACTTTTAAACAACACAGAGACGCTTAGCCTTCTCTTGGATCTCTCCACTCTCTCCACACATACTCACTAAACATTTTATTCAATAAACCAGCACCAATTATGCAGTCAGACCGATAACAGCACAAACAATTAGGCTAACTCAGGTTTTTGTAAAACCGAAGGCCTTTATTGGAACACTGAACATAAAGACCAAAAGAGATTTGTATTTCAGAAATGACGCACGTCTGTCATCATCTAGAGGGTAGAGGTCATGTAGCTACCAGACCCAGCCCCACTCCTCACCACAAAGTGTTGAAAAAGCAGCGTCAGATAACAGGTCCACCCGAACCTAAAAATACCCTCGACCCCCGGTGGAGAAATGTGAAGGAAAGGAAAAAGAACCGGGTCAGAATTATCAGCTTTTCCGGGTCTTATCTGAAGAAAGACAGAGACGTATGGTTAGTTATCACTGTGCTGTGGTTACTGCCTCAGCTCCTCAGAGCATTTCTGCGCTGGTGCCTAGCCTGCTACAGTTACTGGACTATTCCCCCTACTGCTGTAAGCTTTGCTGTCCTGGTTTGGGCTAATTTCAGGCATCATATCAGATCCCCAACTGTCAATGGTTTTTATTGTAATATTACACCCCCCCCCCCCCATTTTCCTCCCTTCCCAATTCAAACTAACCCTGCAACTCCTTTCACAGATCTGTGGGATGACGAGGGGCAACATGTCGCCTAGCCGCCATTGTTTTTCACACTGCTTAACCAATATGGATGCCCCTAGTCAGATCATGCATGGGATGATTACATTCACTGACTATACTTCCGTGATTGACTGACTTATCTAACCCGAATCCCAGGCAGACCGGGCAAACCTATTCCAATTTGTGCATGAGGCAGGAATCTAACCCTATTCCTGCCTCATGCAGGAGGTCCGGGGAAAGACAGAGAAGCCATAGTCAGGCTTGAACCACATTTTTGCACATTTTATGTTCATTCAACAAACCTCATTTTACTACTGAAATATAACTGTGTCCTTCAGTTATTTGATAGATCAAAATGAAATTGCTGATCAAAACACCCAATTATTTATAAATGAAAATCATGGAAATTGTCAGGGGTGCCTAAACGTTTGCATACGACTGTATAGCCTAGTTTGAATATGAAAAAATATGTTGCGCTGCAAGAAAAAGAAATGCAGCCACAACCTTTCTTGGTACTGTAGCCAGATAGACAAACTGGGACATAAGCTACCTATGGCAAGCAGATGGGAAAGTTTCCATATATTAATAATTTTGAAAGTAATCTGAGAAAACATCCCCTAGTTAGATGGCTGCACAGCTAAACTGTGCAACAAATTTTTTGACAATACTTTGCCAGCAGGCTTTCCACCTCACATCTGCTCATATAGCATCAAATTTTCAAAGCAGGGTTAAGTCAATCTGACAGATAATACAAGTTTCACAGCATCAAACATTTAAAACAAACACCACACATTATGTTACTCACCTCAAAATCATTACGGCTTTTAACAAGCAAGTCCTTTTTCAAATCTGTATTCCCAAACAACATAGCTAGCTACCAGCTAGTCTCTTCTAACGTAAAAAGTCGTGGGGTTTGTGAGTAATGAAATTTAGAGAATGTAAAGAAATAAGTTTACATCATATGCTTTTTATGCTTTCTGATACAATCGAATGCAAAAGTTTAGGCACCCCTGACAATTTCCATGATTTTCATATAAAAAAATGTGGGTGTTTGGATCAAAATTTATTTTTGATCTATCAAATAACTGAAGGACACAGTAATATTTCGGTAGTGAAATGAGGTTCATTGGATTAACAGAAAGTGTGCAATATGCATCAAAACTAAATTAGCAGGTGCATAGAATTGGACACCCTTGTAATTTTGTTGATTTTAATACCTGTAACTACCTAGCACTGATTAATTGGAACACACAATTGGTTTGGTGAGCACATTAAGCATTGAAATTCATAGACAAGTGCATCCAATCATGAGAAATGGTATTTAAGGTGACCAATTGCAAGTTGTTGTTCTCTTTGACTCTCCTCTGAAGAGTGACAACATAAGGCCCTCATAACAACTCTCAAATTACCTGAAACCAAAGACTGTTCAACATTATGGTTTAGGGCAAGGCTACAAAAAGCTATAGAGATTTAAGCTGTCAGTGTCGAGTGTGAGGAACATAGTGAGGAAATGGAATACCACAGACACAGTTCTTGTTAAGGCCAGAAGTGACAGGCCAAGTAAAATTTTGGAGAGGAAAAGGCGAAGGATGGTGAGAATGGTCAAAAACAGCCCACAGACCACCTCCAAAGACCTACAACATCATCATGCTGCAGATGGTGTCACTGTGCATCATTTAACAATTCAGCGCACTTTGCACAAGGAGAAGCTATACTAATGTGGTAGGAGTAATGCGGAAGAAGCCTTTTCTGCACAGATGCCACAAACAGAGTCGCTTGAGGTATGCAAACACACATTTGGACAAGCTAGCTTCATTTTCTTCTACAAACAATTACCAATAATGACAATGTGAAATAAGTGTGTTTGAAATCTTAGCAAATGTATAACAAATAAAAATGAAAAAAGCACATATACATAAGTATTCACAGCCTTTGCCAGGACACAAACATTTTTAGCTCAGGTGCATCCTGTTTCCACTGATTCCTTGAGGTGTTTCCACAACCTAATTGGAGTACACCTATGGTAAATTCAATTGATTGGACATGATTTGGAAAGGCACACACCTGTCTATATAGGGTCCCACAGTTAACAGTGCATGTCAGAGCAACAAACCAAGCCATGAAGTCCAAGGAATTCTCTGTAGACCTCAGAGACAGGATTGTATCGAGGCACAGATCTGGGGAAGGGTACATAAAAATATCTGTAGCATTGAAGGTCCCAATGAGTACAGTGGCCTCAATCATCTGTAAACGGAAGGTTGGAACCACCAGGACTCTTCCTAGAGCTGGCCACTCGGCCAAACTGAGTGATCGGGGGAGAAGGGCCTTAGTCAGGGAGGTGACCAAGAACCCGATGGTCACTCTGACAGAGCTCCAGGATTTACCTGTGAAGAGAAGAGAACATTCCAGAAGAACAACCATCTCTGCAGCACTCCGCCAATCAGGCCTTTATGGTAGAGTGGCCAGATGGAAGCCACTCCCCCGTAAAAGACACAAGAGCCTTTGTCAAAAGGCACCTGAAGGACTCTCAGACCATGAGAAACGAAATTCTCTGGTCTGATGAAACAAAGATGGAACTCTATGGCACCGCTCATCACCAGGTTCTCTCACGAAATGTAGTTCACACAACTGACACGTCCGTACAGTGAAGCATGGTGGTGGCAGCATCATGTTGTGGGTATGTTTTTAGCGGCAGGAACTGGGAGACTAGTCAGGATCGAGGGAAAGATGAATGCAGCAATGTACAGAAACATCCTTGCTGAAAACCTGCTCCAGAGCGCTCTGGACCACAGACTGGGGTGACGGTTCATCTTCCAACAGGACCATGACCCTAAGCACACAGCAAAGATGACTCTGGGAATGTCCTTGAGTGGCCCAGCCAGAGCCCAGACTTGAACCCGTTTGAACATCTCCCCATCCAACATCATGGAGCTTGAGAGGTCCTGCAAAGAAGAATGGGAGAAACTGCCCAACAACTGGTGTGCCAAGCTTGTAGCATCATACAAAATGACTTGAGGCTGTAATTGCTGCCAAAGGTGCTTCAACAAAGTATTGAGGCTTTGAATAATTTATGTACATCTTTTTTTTTTGTTTAAATTTTTTTATAAATTTGGTGATATTTCAAACACACTACTTTCACATTGTCATTATGGGGTATTGTTTGTAGAACTTTGAAGGAAATAATGAATTTCTTCCATTTCAGAATAAGAGTCTAACATAACAAAATGTGGAAAAGGTTATCATTGTGAATACATTGTACGGATACAATGTACATGATGAGAACACACAACACATAGATCTTAGACCATTTCTACATACATGATGAAGAGGGTGAAATATTTATGGATCACACGGCATAAGTTTGTCTAGAATTTAAGCTGCTGCTTTTAGCAAAAAATCCCTTTCTGCAATTTCGTGTCCATTAACACAAAAAATGCCTAGATAATTAAAGCTTGACAGTTGTCTACTAGCTCCTAGCATGCAGGACAAATAGCTTTTAAAAATATGTTTATCGTCAAAGTTGTTAACACTATGTGTGCATCTGTCCTTAAATGCTGATATGGAATTATGTGTCCATCCGTGGCATTTAGGAATAATAAATCAGTAATATCATCTCACAAAATGTAGAAAATAAATAAGCTCATCGGTCATTAGTGCACTGCTCTAAAAAAGTTGGCAGTTAAAGTTAGTTAAAAATCGTTTATGTTGTACTTAGTTTGAGCTAGTTGTGTGGATGGTTTAGAGGAAAGTGAAGTCTCTTTTTATGAATGTAAAAAACGGTGGCAAGGAATGGTGCGAGAGTGAGCAGTTTGGCAGTGAGCTCTCTGCAGTTGTACCAGTGATTAACTTCCTACTCAGCTGGATGGTTCCTGTCATGGTCCTAAACTCCTCGTTGGTCTCCTGGACCGCCTGAGTTGAGATTGCTACATTGGAGGGGGACAGACAACAATGATCAATCAATACCTGTCTGGAGAGACAGTTCTAGAATCCTTTCAAAATTCTCATTAGAGCCCACTTCTTTTATTGTATTGTTAAATCATAGGGCTGTTTGTTGAAGTTATACTCTAATATCTTCTACTGAATACAAGTATTTAGATGTAGCACATTGAAGGGGCCATATGTAGAAATATTTCATATAAAAGAATGCCCATAATATACACAATATAGCCAAAAGTATGTGGACACCCCTACAAATGGATGAGGAAGGACAATGGTCTGGGACTGTTTTCAGGGTTTGTACTAGGTGCCTTAGTTCCAGTGAAGGGTCTGCACAGAGCCCTGATCTCAACCCCACTGAACACTTTTGGGATGGATTGCAATGGCAACATTGTTGCTCTTGCTGTAGAGGGTGCTAGACACTTCGCAATGTGGTCATGGTCTCTTCGCCCTGTGCCCCTGCTGTGATATCATCCGACTAATGGTCATAAGTCTCTCTGTCATGTCACTAGAAATCTGGACCATCCCCTATTTAGTCATCTTCCTGATTTGGAAGAATACATCAAATTAAAGCCAGGAGCTTTTCTAGAAATAACAAAGAAACAGTTAAATAAATTGCAATGTTGGGCAGAGCATGTATTATATACTCTGCCAGCAATGGCTCAAATACTTTGTCCTGGTTTGTTTTGTTATCGTCACTGATTATTATTATTTTTGCGTGGTTCAAGGCACTTATAGTGCATCCGAAAATGATTCACAGCACTTCACTTTTACACATTTTGTTGTTACACCCTTATTCCAAAAATTGATTCATTAATTCCATCAAAATTCTACAAAAAATACCCCATAATGCCAATGTGAAAAAAGTGTGTTTAAAATCTTAGCAAATTTAGATTTCATATATCGGGGCGCAGATGGCTCAGTGGGTAGGGAGTCAGACTTGTAGTCAGAAGGTTGCCAGTTCAATTCCCGACTGAGCCAAATGTCGTTGTGTCCTTGGGCAAGACACTTTACCCTAATTGCTCCCAGGTCGTTGCTGTAAATAAGAAATTGTTCTTAGTCAACTTACCTGGTTAAATAAAGGATAAAAAAATATTAAAAATAAAATACATTTACATAAGTATTCACAGCCTCAAGTCTTTTTGAGTATGATGCTACAAGTTTGGCACACCTAGTTTTGGGCAGTTTCTCACATTCTTCTTTGCAGGACCTCTCAAGCTCCATAAGGTTGGATGGGGAGCGTCGGTGCACAGCCATTTTCTCCACAGATAAATGCTGGAGCTCTGTCAGTGACCTCCTTGACTAAGGCCCTTCTCCCTCGATCGCTCAGTTTTGCCATGTGGCCAGCTCTAGGAATAGTCCTAGTGGTTCTAAACTTCTTCCATTTACGGGTGACGGAGGCCACTGTGCTCATTTGGACCTTCAATGCTGCAGATATTTTTCCATACCATTCCCCAGATCTGTGCCTCGATACAATCCTGTCTCTGAGGTTTACAGAGAATTCCTTGGACTTTATGGCTTGGTCTGTGCTCTGACATGCAATGTTAACTTTGGGACCTTATATACAGGTATGTGCCTTTCCAAATCATGTTCAATCAACTAAATGTTCCACAGATGAACTCCAATCAGGTTGTGGAAACATCTAAAGGATGTTCAGTGGAAACAGGATGCACCTGAGCTCAATATTGAGTGTCATGGCAAAGGCTGCGAATACTTATGTGTCCTTTTTTATTTATTACTTTTGCTAATGTTTCAAACACACTTCTTTCACATTGTCATTATGGGCTATTGTTTGTAGAGTTTAGGAAAATAATTAATTTAATGCATTTCAGAATAAGTGTAACATAATAAAATGTGGAAAAAGTGAAGCGCTGTTAATACTTTCCGGATGCACTGTATAGCAATTCGTATAGCACATAGACACAGAATTGAATTGAATCAAATGTTTGTGAGATTTAGGTCTGTATTTCAGAGATGCAAAAAAAGTTAGAATAAAATGGTCAATAAGCGAAATACTGTACAAAACAAAAAGCAGCTGTTTGCAAGATTGTCATGGAAAGCTACTCACGGTCTACCCCATAGCTTTCTTCACACCTAAAAGGTACAACAATGTACCTAAAATGGTACAAAGCTGGTCATTGGGACTATATCCTGTGAGGTACGAATACTGTACCCTTCAGCATGGGTCTGTATTTCTAACATTTATATCTAGAACTCTAAAAAGGGCTATTTATATACCATAAGGGACAAATCTGAACGCCAAGTTACATTGGTCACATAAGTAAACTCAAAAGGTACAAAACTTATCTTTAGTGCACTAAATGTGTACAGATTTTTCCAAACATTCCTAGTTCAGGAATTGCACAAACACCAGGCGCTGAACAGGTCAAGCTAAAATACAGATGTACTATTCAATCAAGAACAATAACCAACCAAATCAATAACAATTCCTGAACAACAGATTTTAATCCAAGTCAAATTTGATGATTTCTTGCTCACATATTCAAACATGGACATCAGAGGTAGCCATACTTTTTGACAATAAACTGTCCCACCGAAAGCAAAGCAGGAAAATCACTATTCTCTAACCATTCTCGTAAACAACATTTCATTAATAGTAGGAAAGAATCATTAACCATCTTTTTGTTTAAAACCCACACACGCGTAAACCAACATCTAATTTGACTTTGTTTATTATTTATTCATAATGACAGCTAATCATTACCATCACATTAAACAATGAAGGACACTTGGAATAAAAAATTACAGCAACATTTATATTAATTTAATGAGCAAAACTGACCCTGCTTTGGCAAGATCATTATAGACAATGACACAGCACAATATACAGAGGATAAAATACACAGGGAAGGCTAAATCTTTATTTATATAAAGCACCTTGTAGGATCATCTTCAAGAAGCCATTTTGAGATTCGTTTGTAGAAAAGCACTTCTGCAAACGTCTAACCATTCTCATGAAGTGTCATAGGCTGAGTTAAGGCTTCAGATTGGCCAGTTCCCTAGGTAAGGAAGTGACTGAGGCCTCCATTGGTATTCAGCAGTGTGTCAGCTCCTGTCCTGCACAGAACAAAAACATTGATCAAGGTCCAACCTTCATACTGTTAATTGACAATTAATAATCAGCTATTTTTATCCTGTGTTTTAAAGCTACACATGATATTATAAATTATATTAAAGATGGACCAGCATGTGACCATCAAACACTGGAAGCACAACTTATCATGTCCCTATTGAAAATCCTGTTGAAATTGCAAAATACGCATGAAAGTAGTTACTCGCAAACTTACAACCATCGCAAAATTAAATGTAATTTAAGAACGTACTTGGAAGGTTTTGTAATGTGGAAAATCATTGGAATACTATTCCACTCAATTATATGCCTTAGATACTATGGCAAAATCTGCAGTACTGACTGTTATGGTAATAACACAACTACAAAATGAATTAGTTTTTTCATGCATTTACCCAGAAACACCCTTTAACACCTCTGCAGAGCCTGCTTTCAGAAGTAATATACTATATTTTTCAATAACAGCATGTTTTCTAAAGATTGTTAGAAAAGGCATCAGTATATCTCTTAGGCGTTTCCCAAAACCAGTGATCCTGAAGTTAAACTTTAAAGTGCATGTTATTACTGACTGCGTAGAACGGCCAAGTGTGTCGTTAGATACTTTATATAAACACAGACAAAATTTCAGCTAAACACAGAATCAAGATGTTCCTTTGCCACTGCACTTTAGTTCAATCCCTATATTGGGAACATGTCTACGGTCAAGTGTGAAAAGCCAGTGACCAGACCCGTTTGCATTCAGATTTCTCCTGTATAAAATTTTTTAAGAAAAGATTGAACAAAAGCATAAAAAATCCCCAAATGTGTCCTGTATCAACAGCTTGTCTTATGCCAAGATGTATGTTTTCCTGGTATTACACCGCACTGGGCAGAACACATTTGAGCAAAGTTTAGTTCTGGCTAGAAGAAGTGAAAAGATACAAAATGATTGAGTCAGACTAAAGCCGATACAAAGTATTGCCGAACAATTGTCTACTCTGTTTATTTTATCTTGTATCTTAAATGTTTTCAGCTAAAAGGCTGCACTGCAGTATTAATTTACATACAAAGGAAAATTGATTGTTGATATAGACCCTCCAGGTGTATCAGTGTTTACCTGTAGGAGAGGAGATGTTTCAGGGCTTAAGACTGGTCGACTAGGGTGAATGATAGTACATGTACCAGATAGTGTCATTCTTCAAAGCTGGTCCAAACAGAGGGTTAAGCTGGGCCAGAATAGCTATCAGCCAACTGTAAACATACAATACATGCAAATGAATGCACAAATGATGTATAATGTGTCCGGATATGCTTTTAATGTCTTATTATGAATCCTAGAAATATTCAGTCACTATGGAGACTGACGCATCTAACTGGGTTCAAACAATTTTTAAAGTTACGTTAGGAAGTAGGTCTAATGAAAAATCATAGCAGCAGTCCGCTATTGTTTTCTAAGAGCTCAGTAAAGCAGGCAGAGGTACACATTATCCATGAGACAAGCAAGCCTATCCACATTACATAATATTATGCCCCCTGGTGGAGATGTGACAAACAAACAAGACACTGATCCATTTGCTCGTCTGACAAATTAAGAAGCTAAATTATATATATTATTTTATGACAAGCAGGCTACATTGGATTCAATCATTAACAACAGCATAAGCAATAAGTGTACATAAAACTTTCCTACACGCAAAAATGACTGCACCATATTTTAAGTGTGTTTATTCTAGGTCTGTGGCAGGATAGTAATAGCCATCTATTGCCATCGGGAAAAGACATCGATCTGCAGTTTGGTTCAATCAATGTTAATGAAGAATAACCTAAGGCCAGACAGTCTGTGTATGTCAGTAAATTTCATTTGAACCTCACTAGCAAGAAATATAATTGTGTGTTTAGAATATCCCCTTTCCCCTGAAGCAAATCGTATAGTTACTTATTCAGTGACCAAGGATTCACGTAGGCTACATATCTCAATGTTACCTGCCTTTACGCACCACATTCTAAATTAACCAAATGAACATTGAGAGCTAGGTCCTCTTGCAGTGAGCAAAATATTCTTCATTCGATGGAAGGCTGTACTTACAACAGGTAGCAGCAAACAGCCGTTAGCACCAACATGGTAACGATTACTCTGTGGAATGGATCAAATAGGAGTATTATTGCACTGGGCTTATACATAATAATAATAATAATAATAACAATAACAACAATAATATACAAAGCAGCAAATACTTTAAGATAGTAGCAAATGTTTCATGTCTACAAACTAAATACTACTCCTGTATATTTGCTTTACAATGTAAAGATTAAAGACTCATGCCCTCACACCACTGAGGTGTTTTGTTATCCACTTGCTTACGTACTAGCTCAAATTTCCACTTAATGCATCGGAGTTCATGCATATTTGAGTCACATGCATGTGACCGATGAGATGGGAACTAGAAATGGACTAGGGAAATTACAAAATGTCTCAAAACGTGTATATTGCATAGATTTGAAAACCAAACAACTCTTTAATAGTGTTTCATAGCTAACAATAAAGACAGGAGCTTAATACAACTTATTTCTTAGCTATCATTAGTGCACATAATATATTCTAAATGAAATCCAACTAGTTAGCTAGTAAGCTAACCTTAGATATTTTAATTAGCCATTAGATGTCTAAAAGTTTAATAAAATATGGTTTCACCGTTACTTCGGATAGAGAAAAATACATCTTGTTTGGTTTCCAAAATGTTGTAGTTATTTACGTGTGGATCACTTTCTCAATGTTTAGATTACTAATTTACTCTAAACTCACATAATTTACTCACCCTCTGTTCGGTCCTTTGGGGATACACCACGGCACAACTCCACCAACTATTCCCCAAAAAAGCGTCATTACCGATATTGACACTACAAAACTCATCTCTGCCATGGTTGAATTTCGTTGTAGTTAAAATAAAAACTGAAAAAGGTGAACGTTTAAACGTATACGACCATGAAAAAGTAGCTACGTATTTATTTGGTACAGAGCAAAAACTAGGAAGTATGGGTCACATGATCCAGTCACAGTAAAATGGGCGTCTGTCCACTAATAAACAGCCCCGGGATAACGTCTGTGAAGGTGGTGTTACTTTACAAACTTCGTTTTAGCCGTTCCCATATTTAATTCATGATTTGCACATGCAGTAAACATTTCCAGTAGGCCAAAATAAATGTGTTCTTTTATGAAACAGATTTTAACAAAAGTCTAGACATACTGCATACACAGTCCAATTCTGAACTGGTCAGGCTAATTATTCAGAATTGAACTGCCTGTGTGAAATATTTTGTTAAAAATATAAAACAAAACAGCGAGAGAAAGCTAAATCAGGCTTTGCCCCCATGAGTGCGATGGCTCCTTACAAACCAAACTTAAACCATGCAACTCTTAACGGAGGTATCAGCAAACATCCGGTGTTAGGCTACGTCTGAAAGATTTTCATTTGGTGGTGGATCATTGCCTTTCCATTATTCCTTAGGGTCAAGGTTTGGAATCATGTTTAGACTGCGATGTTAAAACCTAGCTATTGATTGTAAAATACATTTAAGTCTAAACTACTACATTAAAACTTCATCTAAAAGCAACAGCAGACATATGAGTTCATCACCCAGTATCTTGCATAAAGGTCTTCTTATGTGTGCTTACCCATCTGATTCTTGTTTCTTTATATGTAAAACAGCCCTATCCAACTCAGGCCCTCAAAGCCATTTCCTATTCATTTCTGTCATTGCAACCCTGTGGGACTAATTTAGACCTTAATTTAGACCTGGTTCATCAGGTTGATGCAATGAGGTAGAACAAAAAACTAACAGGCTCCAATACTCATGTCAGTCTTGGTCAACTCTAATATCTCAACTAATATATCAACAGCTTAAAAAAAGCTTTTTTAAAAACCATTGCATTCCTGCAATTTTATTGTCCAGAACCACAGTACTGAGTTGTTGCATTTCAAGATGCATCCTCCAGAACACTTCATACATATTACTTTGGTAGTTACTAGTGCCTAATCCATAATCAGTTCATCATCATTTAACCACTTTCTCCTTTTTTGCAGACACAAAGACTACTCCTGGACTACATAACAAATCCAGTAAATAGAGAATTTCCCTTGAGCCTGTTGAATCCTGGAATAGGTGTAATCAGTGTCTAAGAAACTGGGCAGTATGTACCTGAGCAGTGTAATAGACCATCCACAGCATAATTATCTCCTTTATGATTGAAAACAATGTCTGGGTTATCATTAACCATCCATCAGTCTTTAAGAATTAAGTTATATTGAAATTCAGATCAGGTATTCCAACAGCTCTAGATATCCCAAATCTCACCTTTCAGTAAAACCTTAACTACCAGTAGTACACCTGCTAAAATGTGTAAATAGCTTGAATAGTTTATTCAGGTGTTCATAGGACAAACAAGAGCGTCACCCATACATGTATGTCACATGCCCACTGCAGTTATGCATAATTTCCATTCATGAAAGACAGAAAATGATTTTTACAACAGTTTATTGTTAGCAAAAGCATTTCACTCCGCCATTTTCTCGATGGTTTCCTCCTTGTATTTCCCCTTCTCCTTCCCATCAGCACGGGACTTGGCCTTGCGCTCCAGGATCTTCTTGCGATCCTTGTCCAGCTTTAGCCTCGTAATCACAACCTTAGGAAAGAGAGATGTGATTAGACTAGTCCTTTAAATCAGCTAAATATGTGGAGATTATAAATCAATTGAAAAATAAATTTTAGAGAAGTGTTGTCTACAAAACGTTTAATATGACTGAACTTGCTGTAAGTCGGAATCTAAAGCAATAGTAGAGAACATTGGGAATCAATTGTCTAATCCCTTACAATACCTGGCAAAACATCTTACACTTTGTTGTCCCACTACTTCAGTGTGAGCAGTGTAAACATTACAACATCCTTGAATATTAAAGAATAAATTACACAAGCTCAAGGCCCTATACATTTTTTTGTACAATTCCATTGTTCCATTTTACCGATTATGTCTGCATTTCACGATTCTGTCCGCAACGCACAAACCAAAGGAGCCATAGACTCTTCAGAACCATACAAAGAGTTATTTAAAACAGCTGGCATTGTGTAACAATGTAAAAAAATTGTCTTGTTATTTTAAGGGTACAATACTAAATTAGCTAGCTACCTTAGCAAGCAATAACTGCTTACCGGCAGCATGTTTATCATTGCCTAAAAGTGTACCTAGCTGCTTGAAGCAGCTAAAAGATAGTTTTTGAAAGCAGCAGCTTAGTTTAGCCGAAAAAGCATGACAGCAGACAGGAAGATGTGCAAGCTGTGACACAGGTGGCCCAACAGGGAAAAAATATCTACAAAGTCAAACGAGCCAGCTATTTCAGGTGAACTGAGCCACAAAATCTGTCAACGAGAAGACTTGAATGTTTATCAGTAACAGGGATAACTCACTAGATTTTTTAAATATCAAGAAATAGGTTTTACAGCATCCAAAAGCTGGTCAGCAAAAAAAATAATGTTCCATTGCTTGGACTCTAGAAATAGTATGTTTAATTACACCTAATCAAAATTCTGGAACTAAATCTATCCTCAATATTACTGTGTAATATGATCAGTTGCATTACTTTAGATATGTGTCCTGATCACATAAGTAAAGTTAGAATTTTTTAAACGCAAGCTTGAGAAATAAGGCCCCAGCTATCTGATGTTTGGAAAGCTTTTAATTTAGTTGTTAAATTAAAGGTGATTCAATTAAAGGTGAATCTACTGAGAATGTAAAATGCAGAACATCCTGCACATTATTTAAATATGAAGGAGAGTCGCACCTTCTCTGCAGCAAGTATGATGCTTACCATTGCACACACTTTATACAATACATTGTTGCAGCTTGTCTTAAAGCAGCTACAAGCCTTTGTAAGCGTTTTAACTTATTGAAGAAAATGATTTTCTGTCCTACAAAATGTGGCGAAACAATTTGATTTAATTTTATAAAGGGACATATTTAGGGATTGCTACAAATATTTAGGGATTGTATTTGATGGTAAACTAAAGTTTGAGGCAAACACTGACATTAGAGGGAAAGCTCTTCAGCGTGTTTTTTCCTGGCTAGTATGGTTACGTGTAGTAAGACAAATTTAAGGGCAAATGATGATTAGTCAGGGCCAGTTAGTCTGTTCTAATAGCACTCACACCCAGTGCATAATGAATTTCAACTGCTTCCTTCAGGACAGAGACTTACACTCCCATTGTGTAAACTAAATTGATACGAGAATTCCTTTATACCAACAGCAATTTTTTTTTCAAATGATTTGTTATAAATGTACAGCACCAGCAGTGATAGATTCACTAGAAAAACTTTTTTAAACAATACACAAATGTTTAGAATCCCTCACTTAAAATAATTATACTATAATAATGAATGAATTAAGAATTATGCATGACATTTTTAAATCAGCATTTTTGCAAAAATGTCATGTAACCTCTGCAGTACACCAAAGTACCCCTAGAGGTACACATACCCCCATTTGAGAAACACTGCTCTAGTTAATATGGCAATAAATTAGTAATTGCAGGCAGGTCAAAAAAATGATGAATGATATGTTGAATTCCAAACAGCAAGGAGTAAAAGTCTGTCCAATAAATGATAAGGCTAAAATAATAATTTATGTTTACATGTATATCACTGGGTATGTGATCTACTGTATGTAGTTATTCTTCCTTTTTTTTTTACTTTATTGTACTTGGCATTACATACTTGTGCAATTTGTATAATTTAATTTGCCTACTGAGTGTCTTTTCTTATGTACTCAATAAAAACAATAGTTTATCTTGTTGGATGCCAATTATTTGATATTTGACATTGTGCTATTTATACAGACACTAGTTTGTGATTATTTCACAAGTGAGACTGGACTATTAAAACAAAAAAACATATGTATAAGCCAGTTTGAATATAAAAACACACTTATGTATAGGCCAGTTTGAATATAAAAACACACTTATGTATAGGCCAGTTTGAATATAAACACACACTTACGTATGGGCCAGTTTAAATATAAAAACAAACTTATGTATAAGCCAGTTGAATATAAAAACACTTATGTATAAGCCAGTTTGAATATTGAAATACCATTATTTTATGTACCCATTAACATTAATTCAGGTACCCCAATTTGTGAATAGCTGGTTTTATTTTATCAGCACATGGAGGGTTGGATGTTTAACATTTGTAACACAATGACTATAGCTGAGTGCCTACTTTCTACAAAAATGATGCACGCTATATGAGGGTGCGCGCAATGCTGATAATTTTTTACACTAAATAAGATATCTGCGCGTATGTACGAGGGTAGGCGTTAATCGCGGGTGTGCGTAAGTATATATAAAATATGGTATGTGAGACAAAACCATGGTTTCTCAGTTACTGAGTGATTTCTATTTCTAATTATTGTCAAATCTGTATATCAATTAGTGGGTAAATTGCAACTGATAGAAAAGAATAGTCCGATTCAAACTAGAAAATGACATCCTCCCAGAGAGACTTATTACGGTATATGTTGTCTTTTGTTAAAACAACAATGAAATAGAAGAGTATACCAATTACTTTTAACTGGGAATGCAATAATTATTTGACAAACATTTTATGATTTAAAACATAAATTGCAGCCATCTTTAGCTACATCAGTAGAAACCTAAACTCAAAATGAAAATACATTTGCCTTTCTGTGCACATACAGTAACAAAATAATAAGTCAAATGGTGATATCTAACCTGTATTCCCAATTGAATAAAATATGTCGATGTTATAATCAGGTAAATACAGAGATATGTATTGAGTGCATCTTATCAAATACAAATCGTACTATGCCCATTATTGAATAATGACTCGCTGCATTAATGACTATTTAAAAAAATATAATAAACAAAAGAGTAATTGGCCAATTAATTATAACCAACTTTTTGATCTTCCAATAAACAGCATCAGCCTTGAAATAATCTAGCCACATTCATCTTATTAACCAGAACCAGCTACTTGTTAGAATCGTGTGCCAAATTAGGGTTAAATTGAAAAGCATGACAGTAGCTCTCCAGGACCATGGTTCAAGATCTACAGAAATAACCCAATACATTGAATGTATTTAGTCCACTGATGGTCACAGAAGTTGGCAGCCATTGAATTCAATCATGAAAGTAGAGTTGGCGAATGTAAAAATCCTTCCCCGCAAATCAAGGATAATCAAATCTTGCCACAAGGAGGCAGGAGCCTGCTGGTTCTGTTCTACTTCATTAGTTGCCCCCACCTGGTGTCCCAGGTCTAAGTGCCAGAGAAGAGCGTTGTAATGAAACAATGGAGTGAACCTGGATTCCAGGATCAGAATGGAGTATGAGGGGCCTAAGGGCTTCTGTGTTGAGCAAGCACTGTGAATTGACCGTCACACACCTGTTGGGGAGTTGCCAACAACGCAGGGTTGGGGGAAGTAGACAAGACCAATTGGTAGGTAAAAACTAATAAAAAAATAAACACTCCCAATGTAATCATGTTCAACACATACTCCCCTTATACAAAAATGAACACGACTCAGTTGGATGCACACACACCAGCATATATTACACATCCCTACAAATGTTAATTACAAACCGGTAGCTGCTTAGAAGGTAAATAGGCCTAAAATTCCTGCACAGATGGCAGAAGCTTACCTTGCTGGGGTGAATGCCGACATGCACAGTGGTTCCGTTGGCCTTCTCTCTCTGCACCCGCTCAATGTAGATGACGTACTTCTTTCTGTAGACCTGCACTACCTTGCCAATCTGCTGGCCTTTGTAGTGTCCACGAACCACCTACACAAGGCAAACATGGAACACTTAAATAAAAAAATACATCAGTTATTAACCAACATTAAAACTGGTACACTTGTGGCCCATCCGTTTAGAAATCTGTTGTTGGCACCACAGCCATTATGTTAATCCAAGACCGGAGAAGCATTCCGCGATGTGCAGACATGCTGAGGTTTAGCAACAGGAATTAGTCCTGTGAAGCAAGATTTGCGGTTAGCGAGGTAACTTCAGGTTTAACACTGAGTTTTCAGTATCACAACGTTGGGTCACCTGTTACTGGGTTACATCGCCATGGTAAATTATGCTGCGAACCTAACCTGCTCCGGAGCAGGTTATATTCGAGATAACGGATTAACCCGAACAGAAGCACCGCCTACTGACTACTCAGTTTTCTATTGAAAAATGGGTCACCATTTCGGGACTCGCCATTGGCTTTCTCTGATGAGATCAGCGGAGGGAGTGACGTGTCTTTGGCAGCTTCTTGAGCGGTATGTGCCAGTGCAGTGTGATAAATCGAAGTTTTGCGCTTACAGTTCCACAGACTTTATGCATAATGTTGCGTTTGTTTGTGACAGGTATTTTAATGTATAGTTTGATACAGACCAACATCAATGTATCCCCTTTTACTGTAGAGAGAATACATACATTTACTCCTATAGAACTTGTTGAACAACCAAGTATTTTGACATTGATTCATCTACAAACCCTGTACATTTTTTTATTTGCACCCATGACCGTTTAACACGGTCAGGGTTGCAAATGAAAGTATACGATAAATAAAATTGTTATACACGATCAGCATTAAGCAACACATTGGTTTAATGGAATACACAATTGTAATTATAGTCAGTGATATCGATTAGCCTGACCCGGGATTTCCACTAACTGCGGAACGGCGGCAGATCGGCTCCGCTGCGTGTTGGCTCCGTGCTCCGCCATCATTCAATACCCACCAGGTCCGTATTGGTTGCGGAACGGCTGACAGTGACTATACGAGGACCCTCGCGAATTCACGTATGATCACGCGATATAACAGCATATATACTGTACTGAGTTGCTGCGGAGCTCTCCGGCATTCGGCAGAAATAGAAGCTCTGCGTATCTGCACCACAGGGCTGCGGATCACCGGAGCTGGGACGGAGTCAGAACGCAACCGTTCCGCAGTCAGTGAAAATACAAACATTGACTTTAATGGAAACCTATTGACTCTGCCGCCGTTCCGCAGTTGGTGAAAATTCCCGGTGATGCATTTATAAATACACTGGTGGCAATTTTTTCCCAGCTTTCCTTCCTGTTTTATGTCTGGATAATATTTTTTATGCTCTTCATATGTCTCTAAAATGATCATTAACTAGGCTACAGTTAAGCGAAATATGCGGCTCTCATAGACGTGTCTGTGATTGGTCCGATGGTCCACACACTGCCCCTTTTATGTGATCGCGCTCGTCACTAGATTGGGAAATCCTGGGTCGATTTAACAAATTCATAACCACCGTCGTGACATCTTATCTAGATCACAGTTGTTAGGTTCAGTGAAGCCAGGTAACGAAAAGAAATCCAGGGCATGCTGAACTTGCTTCGTATTATAGGCCCCAGGTAGTCTGGGGTTTAGCTTCGTATCAAAAAGATAAAGTGTCCTTCCATTACCCTTTGTTTTGCACTGTAAGCATGATTTTCGTGAAAGATAATTTAAACAGCCTTTATTTAAACACCTGTTTGTCTACTTATAACATAGATGTGTAAATATGTTGGTTGATATCTCCAAAGTAGTTAAAATAAGTGTTTTCCAGAGTCACAAAAAACAGCACATCAGTAAGATTTTTTACTTTTTGGGTGTAAAATACTGAGTTCCTATACAACAGGCTCACGCATAGATACAGTACGGGGCACCTTCACTTTGTTTTATATACTCAATGTGGCCCTCAAGCAAAAATGTCTGCCCACCCCCTGACCTACCTGAACCTCGTCATCTTTGCGGATAGGCATGGACCTGACGTTGTATTTCTGACGAAGTTCTTTGGAGAGGGGGGAGGACATGATCTTCCTCCTGATGTGTGAGGGGGCATTGAAGTGCCTCTTGCGGTTCTTACGCCGCGAGGATGTCACAAATGGATTCAGCTTCATGTTGATGGCTACAAGGCAAAACAAGCAGAAAAGATTATGTTAGCATAACACGTCAATCCGTTTTCTAGCAAATGTGACATAACAAGTTACGTCTAGGACAGGAAAATTAAGGAACGCAACAAGGGGGCAAAGTTAAGAACTGTACATGATCGAATAAAAGTGACTACCTACATTAAACGAGCCTATACAACGGTAACCTTACATTGACACCTCTAGCTAACAGAACCATGGCGACAGTATATAATAGAGCATGTAGTTTGCTACTTTGTTAACAAAATACGCACTCATCAATCACCAACAACATACACAAGAAAGTAACGTTACTCCACAAGTAAAAACATGCCACTTGTTTTAACATAAGCTAATCTGAACGTACAGACGCGTGACACCTCGTTCGGCATGGGAAGCCCATAGTATTAGCAACCAAGCTAGTTAGATGTGGCAGAGTATGCTGGATAAATAAACAAACTTCCATGATCTAAGAACAACGTTAGTCACTAACGATTTCCCAAGTATGACATTAAAGGAATTAAATAGACGGACCGAGTTTCATTTGCAGCCTGCCTGATATTTTTTTGAAACTATACAGTCCCGGACGAGGCTTGCAGATTACCCTTGATTTAGCGATCTACATACATATTGGCTTTAATACTCATCATAATAAAACAATAACCAGGGTAACTGGCTTTACATGAAGTGGTGGGGCCATAGAAAAGTGTAAAACATAGGATGGCCTATGATAACTTTATTGAAATTATCAGCCAGGAATTCTTACCCTGCCGATTACTCCTCAATGGCCGGCGGAAAAGAGACACCCAAAGTACTTCCGCTTGCATTAGTTCACACACAGATCCCGCGTGATGTACACACACGGAACGGGATTTAAAAATTAAAACAAATGCTAAAGGTAAATTATAATGATTTTACATTACCTAACGTGCATATATTAAATGTGTAAGAAGTCGTTTATAGATATACGGAATACACGATTGATTACGTGCTTTGTACGTGAAATGTCAAAGAAACTTCAATTTTACCCTACCTGGATAAACAAGACGGCTTCTACAGATTTTACTGGTCTTTTGAACAGGCTTAGGCTATTATACCGAATTAAAAATAAATTTAGAAAAAAAACAATGAAGTAAACCGAATTAAGAGGAAATATACATATTTGTTAGGTGAGGAGGGAATTGCAAATTGCAAATGTCATTTCCCTTTTAACAATTCGATTGCAGTAACCTAAATGATGTTTCCACGTTGTGTTTTACAATAACCTAGTTGTTAATGTTTATTTTGTATGTTCAACAGTGTCTTTGGAATAAAATAGACACAATATGAATGTTGACCTGTAGATGTCCCCATAACACATGTTTTTATTTAAAAAACGACTAAGCAATACTTCCCAACACTGTACAGCATTATGCATGTTGCCATTGCACACCAGGTAAATGAGAACCAA
>JACXGM010009608.1:0-27348 GCA_016801145.1 Umbra pygmaea | reverse complement strand
GTAGTAGTAGTAGTAGTAGTAGTAGTAGTAGTAGTAGTAGTAGTGGTAGTAGTGGTAGTAGTGGTAGTGGTAGTGGTAGTGGTTCACGTAACAATGTTACGTGAACTCGATCTGTTATATTCTCAGCGAGTGGTGTCTCTGACGCTGATAATGTCCCTGTTGGGTCTAATGCTGCGCATGCTCAGATAGCAACGTTGGTGGGCAGGATTGCATCTTGATCCTATTCACCAATGAAACAACTAGGTCTGACAAGTACCAGAGCAGGTGCAGGATCCTATGCAACTGGGTAAACCTCTAGGAGCTGGGGGCTCTGCTATGAGGCTCCGCTCCACTCAAATACCACAGTTACAGAACTACGGTTAATGACGAATCCCACTATGATGTAAGGGTAAAAGTTTGGTGGCAGGTAGACAGTTTGTGTCATGACAGACTAACATTATAGACTACTTGTAGAAGTTTGATAAATACACATTATTAACAAGGTAGCTTTAGTTGATCTGATCAGTTTTTTATATATTTTTAAATTTGAGTCAATTAGCAGATGCTTTGTCCAGCGTTTTTAGGTGGTACAGTTGAATACGATTTTCTTTCGTAGCAGCAAGCTGACAAGGTCAAGGTTGAAGCCGTCATTGTGCCAATTGATGGTAAGCGGCTGGGAAACTGTTGTCCATGCGCCCTCACACGGGTAGACTTTACATGAGACAATGTTGTTCAGTGCCTTGCGAAAGTATTTGGCCCGCTTGAACATTTCAAACTTTTGCCACATTTCAGGCTTCAAACATAAAGATATAAAACTGTATTTTTTTGTGAAGAAGCAACAACAAGTGGGACACAATCATGAAGTGGAACGAAATTTATTGGATATTTCAAACTTTGAAAAAAAAACTGACGAATTGGGCGAGCAAGATTATTCAGCCCCTTTACTTTCAGTGCAGCAAACTATCTCCAGAAGTTCAGTGAGGATCTCTGAATGAGCCAATTTTGACCTAAATGACTAATGATGATAAATAAAATCCACCTGTGTGTAATCATGTCTCCGTATAAATGCACCTACTCTGTGATAGTCTCAGAACATAGATAGTCAGATAGTCTTGAAAGCACAGAGAGCATCATGAAGAACAAGGAACACACCAGGCAGGTGTGAGATACTTTTGTGGAGAAGTTTAAAGCCGGATTTGGATACAGAAAGAATTCCCAAGCTTTAAACATCCCAAAGAGCACTGTGCAAGCAATAATATTGAAATGGAAGGAGTATCAGACCACTGCAAATCTACCAAGACCCGGCCGTCCCTCTAAACTTTCAGCTGATACAAGGAGAAGACTGATCAGAGATGCAGCCAAGAGGCCCATGATCACTCTGGATGACCTGCAGAGATCTACAGCTGAGGTGGGCGAGTCTGTCCATAGGACAACAATCAGTCGTATATTGCACAAATCTGGCCTTTATGGAAGAGTGGCAAGAGGAAAGCCATTTCTGAAAGATATCCATAAGACGTGTCGTTTAAAGTTTACCACAAGCCACCTGGGAGACACACCAAATATGTGGAAGAAGGTACTCTGGTCAGATGAAACCAAGATGTAACTTTTTGGCAACAATACAAAAAGTTGTGTTTGGCGTAAAAGCAACACAGCTCATCACCCTGAACACACCATCCCCACTGTCAAACATGGTAGTGGCAGCATTATGGTTTGGGCCTGCTTCTCTTCAGCAGGGACAGGGAAGATGGCTAAAATTGATGGCAAGATGGATAGAGCCAAATACAGGACCATTCTGGAAGACCTGATGGAGTCTGCAAAAGACCTGAGACTGGGACGGAGATTTGTCTTCCAACAAGACAATGATCCAAAACGTAAAGCAAAATCTACAATGGAATGGTACATTTTTAAACATAACCAGGTGTTAGAATGGCCAAGTCAAAGTCCAGACCTGAATCCAATCGAGAATCTGTGGAAAGAACTGAAAACTGCTGTTCACAAACGCTCTCCATCCAACCTCACTGAGCTTGAGCTGTTTTGCAAGGAGGAATGGGCAAAAATTTCAGTCTCTCGATGTGCAAAACTGATAGAGACATACCCCAAACAACTTACAGCTGTAATCGCTGCAAAAGCTGGCGCTACAAATTATTAACTTAAGGGGGCTGAATAATTTAGCATGCCCAATTTTTCAGTTCTTTATTTGTTAAAAAAGTTTGAAATATCCAATAAATTTTGTTCCACTTCATGACTGTTTACCACTTGTTGTTGATTCTTCACAAAAAATTACAGTTTCATATCTTTATGTTTGAAACCTGAAATGTGGCAAAAGGTCGAAAAGTTCAAGGGGGCCGAATACTTTCAGGCTTTAAACATAGAACCGAAAGGTTTCGGTAGTATTTGTTCTTGTGACGTCACTATTACATCCAGTGACATCACCAGCATCACTGCACCAGAACGATTACTGTGATTCTGGTGATAGATGAGGTAGTAATGCTGGCTAATCAATTTTAGGCATCATATCACATCATAACAATATGACCACTGACAGGTGAAGTGAATAACACTGATTATCTTGTTATCGTGGCAGTGGGTGGGATATATTATACAGCAAGTGAACATTTTGTCCTCAAAGTTGATGTGTTAGAAGCAGAAAAAATGGGTAAGTGTAAGGATTTGAGTGACTTTGACATAGGCCAAATTCTGATGGCTAGACGACTGGGTAAGAACATCTCCAAAACTGCACCTCTTGAGGGGTGTTCCCAGTCTTGCAGTGATCAGTACCTATCTAAAGTGGTTCAAGGAAGGAAACAGAGGCGTCATGCCCATTGCACGTGCCCCCTCAGGTTTTCGAGCCGAGTACATTTTCTTTTTAATATCTGTATTTGTGGGCACATGTTTGCGTGTGTTGTGCACACTGTGCCCCCTTAAAAAAAATAGGTGCTTGACACTTCTTGAAGGAAAAGTGTTGAACCGACGACAGGGTCATGGGCAGCAAAGGCTCATTGATGCATGTGAGGAGTGTAGGCTGTAGGTGAAATTGCTATAAAAGTTAATATAGGTTCTGATAGACTGGTGTCAGAACACACAGTACATCATAGATTGTATGCCGCAGACCAGTCAGGGTGCCCTTTCTGACCCCTGTCCACCGCGAAAAGCACCTACAATAGGCATGTGAGAATAAGAACTGGACCATGGAGCAATGGAAGAAGGTGGCCTGGTCTGAATAATCACATTGTCTTTTACAGCATCACTTACTTGAGGATCACATGGCACCAGGATGCACTATGGGAAGGAGGCAAGCCAGTGGAGGCAGGGTGATGCTTTTGGCAATGTTCTGCTTGGAAACCTTGGGCCCTGCCATTCATGTGGATGATACATTGACACGTACCACCTACCTAAGCATTGCTACAGACCATGTCCACACTTTCATGGACACAGTATTCCCTGATGGCATTGGCCTCTTTCAGCAGGATAATACACCCTGCCACAAAGCAAAAATGTTTCAGGAATGGTTTGAGGAACACAACAATGAGTTCAAGGTGTTGACTTGGCCTCTAAATTCCCCAGATCTCAATACAATCGAGCATCTGTGGGATGTGCTGGACAAACAAGTTCCATGCATGGCCCACCTCGGAACTTACACGATTTAAAGGATCTTGTAAAGCTCAGAGTCAACACTTTTAGTAAATGTATAAACATTGTCACAAATTAGAAGCAGGGCCGGCCCGAGACATAAGCAACTAAGCGGCTGCTTGGGGCCCTCTGGTGGCGAGTGCACAGGTGACTCCGCGTGGTGGGAGGGGGCCCCCAAATCAAATTCTGCTAGGGGCCCCCAAAAGGCTCGGGCCGGCACTGATTAGAAGCATGTCGGATGCAAATGCGCAAATCAACGGCAGAGGGTGGAGTGTAGAGAGGTTCATCTGGGATATAGAGTATATAACAACCTCTATTTCCCTTTGTCTTTGTTGGTGGCTGTTCCATGTCAGTTCATGCCTCTGTGACATAAACTATTTTTGCTATACTCGCTGCGTTGCTGAGCATGTCGCTTTATGATTATTTCCCATTAAAGGATATTCTACTCTGCACTTGCTTCCGGCCTCAGTACTTTTAGAGAGCTGCTGAGAACTCTTAGCCATGCAACTCTCCACTAAAGAATTACCATATCTCAAAGAGCAAGCAAGCATCCCACTTCAGAAGTGGCAGAGGATGAGAGAAAGCTTGCTGTGAATTAAAGCACAGAACAGAGGTGGGTTTCTCTCTGCGGCCAGGAGGAGGCTGAGGCTCTACCACTGATAATAAAGTGGGCCCCACTGTTGAATTATTAATAATGATGGTTTGAAACAGCCTGCCAATGAACCAGTCTGCCTGCATGCTGCCCACAGGGTGACACTGCAGTGCCGCTCTCACATACCAGCCTCACCTATAAAATTGGTCTGATATAACACAATCCGGCCCAGTCTAACTGTTACAGTTAAGCATCGCCACATTCTATTCATATTAAATGGCTACATGTGAACACAAACAAGTTAGAGATTATTCATGTGTAATGGATTTCATGCTGCCATCTTAAAGATGGACGCTTCCTCCTGATCTGGCTTGTAGCAGATCCTGGGCACTCCTATAGCACCTGATGAGTCATCACCACCAAAAAGTTGACATGTTGCCACACTTCACGCTGAAGAACACACAGACCTCACGCCTCACACATACATGCACGCGAATGCACACACGCACACTTACCTATTAAAACACGGATCCCTTAGCAACTGCACAGATCCATTCCTAAATCAAGGCTAGAAAAGAAATGCAAAAGCAGACAGGCAAATCCCACTGAAGCAAATCCCACAGTCAGATGTGTGTCAACCCAATTTACTCTTCCAAAAACATTACCCTGTAGAGCTCAGTGACGTCAAAATGTATGCAAGCAAAGTCTGATGATTGTAATTAGTTTAACAAATGATCCAGTGGTATTTCAAGGTAGTAGAAAAGAATCAGATTTGTAAGACATTAGTGTTGCACTTGTTAATCCCCAAGGAAGATAAAAACAGTCCGACTGTACAGAATATATACAACATATACTGAAGAGATTCATTTATTAGAGCACCTAGACAGTACCTAATTACAAAAACTAACTGAGTCAACATCGGAAAATGCAAATTGCATGAAAAATTGGAGTACACACTTGAAGTTGGGACAAAATCCAAATTTCAAACCACACACACAGGTACACACATACAACTTCAGGCACAAACAAACATCACTGATTGTTTCGGGTCCTTGAGAAGACTAGTTTTAGCAAAAAACATGGCAGAGACACACACAAACCTTGAAGGCTTGGCAGGATCAATCCACTTGTTTAAGTTATTTTCATTACTTCTGTGATTCAATATAAAACATTGATTCAGCTGATTCACACTACACATACTGTTCGAGGAGAAAGGCTTTAATTCTGTTTATTTTAGAAACTAGAATGAGCACAATTACCAGCATTGCAGATGCCTGTGTTTCCCCTGCAAAGGTAAGTAAGCAAATTTAAATTGCGATGACAAGGCTGTTTTCCCATAATGCACTTGGTGAGCCCCTTCAAATGTATTATAGCTATGGGGGGATTGAACAATTTGCCATGGTTTTTCATTTATGAAAAGGCACTGTGAGAAGCCCCTGCCTACCCTGACTTTGTACAGAGAGCCAGTTGATTGGTGAGATTTGCTAACATTTCTAACTCTTAACAGAGCTCCCACAGGGATAACACTTCTTCAAAAGAGGCACAGGACTGGACTCTCCAAGCGGGCTGGCCTTCAGAAGTCCATTACTGCCTTTTCTTTTTCAGTTTTGTTTACCTATCCTACGGCTCTCTTGTTATGAAGACAGGATGGAAACGGGCAGATATGCATTTAACATGGAGGTTAGCTACAGGGTACATCATGGCCATGCATCTCTGTAGTGTTCTCTCTATTAATATCATGAGTTGCGTACATTACCTCAATCACTTGGTTTGTTGTTTGCTCTTTCGTTCCCCATTATCCTTGATAGTTTATGCAAACAAAGCAGCAGCAGACACTAAATGGCTCATGTCCTATTTACAGAGATTGCAACAGTCGGGCAAGCATCATTTGTGATAAAATTAGGTCAAAAGGTCTCATCATGTTCAAGCTAACAATACACTTTTTTTTCGGAATCACCTAAAACAATTCTTCCATCAGACCTGGGTTCGACCCACCACACTGTTGAAGCACACTTTCCACCATTGCCTAATGACTGTCAACACCTCTGCTTGCTTTGCATGCCACATCCTACACCCACCACAGCGCTTCTTTACACAGTGACAGTGAATTCAGAGTTGGTGAAATCTCCCTGTCTCATTGCATTACCCTTTTTCCATTTGAAAGCAGTGCCGACTTCTCCCATTTTCACTGTCTGCATGCTATAGAAAGAGTCTCTGGAGGACATTCCCTAGAGAAACTCCCCTAGGAGACATTTACTGACAACCACTGACTTTAAAATAGATTACCTTTGACCCTGGATCAGTACCAGCCCTGCAAGGGCATTAGGGACAATGCCTCCCTGCGTATCAGCAATAACCAACCTCAATTGTGAGAAGTAGTAGCTAATAATCGTGAATATGGCTTATGTGGTATGCGCTGCCAGATTAATGTAGGGGTTTACCGAGGCTTCAGACCCTGGACGCTAGCCCATCAGGGACCCGAGACAAAGACTAAACTAAAAGTTTTGATTTGGCCAAGTGCAACTCTGCTCTCTGTTCATTGGGTGCTCTCTCTCTCCCTCTCACTCTCTTTCACACTCCCCCCCTCTCACCCCCCATCTCTCTCAGCAGAGCAAAAAGGAGAATCACTTGTGTTTCGTGACCCACATTGCTTGCAGCTCTATCTCAGCTCACTCACTTTCTTTAAATTGTCTTAAGTGACTTGCTACAAGTTGTGGATAAAGTTAGCCCTTCTACAACACTTGCTAAATAGCTATGAAACATTATGCAGAATTATGCTTTCAATATCTCGGTTTAGACATAACAAGAAGTGCCCACAATGTTTAGCCAGAAATAGCTTAGAAATGAGTCTCTAAAAATGTATAAATTAAAACTACGTAATCTGACTAGACAGGCATTCGAGGTTGATGGTAAACCAGGGAGGTATCAGTAGACTTAAAAAAGAACATTTGATTTGCTTGTTTTGGTGTGAATGAAGCTTACAATTCCATTTCCCTTACAAAATTATCCCTTTTCAATTTACTACTACAATCGTTCCTTGAATAAAACAACAATTACGCCTCCATGTACCCGTTTTTTCCCCTGCACTACTGAAGGCACCAGTCCCTGAGCACCAGTCCCATCAACACAATAACGAGCACCTGCTACCTCTGCCACACCTGGGCTGATTGCCACCCTCCCTTTATTATCAAGAATCTGTGTAAATGTCAACAATCAAACGAAGAATTTACCAAAGTAAATACTGAGGGTTTGCCTGAAACCAGATAAGTTTGCAAAAAACTGTACTGTTCTACAAAAATCCTATACACAGATCAGAAAAAGATGTACTTATACCAGAATGATGGAAAAAGAGTATGGAAATGGGAGGGGACTTCTCATGCTCGAAAAGATACCACCTCATCTGTCGTGGTGGAGGTAATGTTAGGACATCGGCATATGTGGCTGACAATGGAACTGGTATCCCTTGTATTTAATGATGTTGTGACTGCTGACAAGACCAGTAGGATGAATTCAAAATTCTACTGTATATTGTCTGCTCAGTTTCATTCAAATGCCGCAAAACTCATTATACGGCACTTTATAGTGGACAATGACCTGGTCATTTACAGTGGACAATGACCTGAAGCAGACTCTGAAAGCAACTGAATCCCCTTTAATGCACAGAAATGTTCTGCAATGGCCAAGTCAATCACTTGATCAGAATCCAATTGAGCATGCATTGCATTCCTTTTCCAAAATCCTTTTGGATTTATACTTTAAAAGCTAATCAATACCCTGGTATGAATTTGGAATTTGATTTTTCTCCTTTCTTGTAACTGACTTTATGTACATTTCAATGTCTTACTAGATATACTGGTAGTTCAAATTGTATATTGATATGGAAAGTGGTAAAATATAGAAAGTATTCAACATCTGAGACTGCACATATTTATTAGAGCATGAAATTAAATGTAATATGTTTTACAATGTAATCGTTTTTGTAACTTGTCTTATATAATGTAACCTTTTGCTATATGTATTGATATTTTGAATTATTCAGATGTGAAAATGTGACTTGTCTTATCTAATGTAACTTGTTGTAATTGCTCTCTGTCATGTGATATTTGCAGATGAGCACCTGTGCTTCTAGGTCATGTGATTACATGCAGATATCTAGTATGCAGTCTATGGACTGCCATTTTGAATTTGCCCTGAGGAAGGCCAAAGAGGTCGAAAAATTTTGGCATATGGTTTTTTAATGTATAGCCAAGTTTAAATAAAGTCTTTTTTAAACTTAGATTCCTTTTGAGTGCCTCAGACTTCCTGTTTATTTGAGAAACATTTCGGATCTCCAAACTGAAGAGCACCAAAGGAACACATTGCTCAACACCCAAGTAGCACTCCTAGTAACTCATTTGTCGATGAATTGCATTTGGTTGAGGCAAAGTGTAAACAAAACACCCCAAGAACAACCAGGATCTGAAGGCAGCTGCCTTAAAGGCCTGGGAGCATAAACCAGGGAAGAAAGCCAGCATGTGGTGATGTGGTTCCAGATTCCAGGCAGTCACTGACTGAAAAGGATTTATAACCAAGTAGTAAATATCAGAATTAATTTGTAAAAATACTGTCGAGCCCCTAAAATTACATATAAAAACTGCTGTAATAGTTATAGGCTATAGTGGTTTTGTTTACATGTACAGATTATATATATATTATGCTTGATTCTGTTGTCACCTTCTTCCCACATGGTTATTGATATACGTAGATGTGTCTATTTTCTTTTGAACATCCTTACATTTGTATTTTGTTATGTTTTACTGCATTGTTGGAGTTGAAACCGGGGTACTAGAATTTCACTGTACATGCAATAACACCTACGGTCTTCTGTACAAACTTGAAACAAATTCTCACAACATTCCCTCGATTTAGATGTAAATACCCTATAATTACAGCTGAAAGTCTGCACTTATAGGTAACATTCCTTGCTTAATTTCAACACTAAAATAATGTTTACTTATTTAATGTCCAAATATGTATGGACATCCCTGTTTTAATGGTCTTTTATTTAACCAGGGAAAACCACATTGAGACCAGGGTCTCATTTACAGGTGTGCCCTGGTAACAAAACCAATAAAAATGGCACAAATACAAATATATAGATATAAATAATTAACTGACATACAAGCCTACAATACATATTAATTAAAACAAACACATTTCTCATTGTAAAAGTCACTGGCCAACTTTGCTAATGGTATTGTGTAATAACTTATTGCCTATTGTGATTTTGCTTGTTGGTAAGAATCATTAAGTAGATGTGCATAGTACATACATAGCATAAAAGTTTTATGTAATTATATAGTGTTTTTTAGTATCTAACCAATATTGTAGCCGATATACAATCTGTGTCTATACTCTATTGGCCAGGACTATAGATTACATCTAGTAGAGGAGAAGAGCATGCGTCATTTAGTCACAACCTATATATTCAAAAAAGTAGATGGGTGTTTGTTAACTTATTCTTTAAAATAAAACAATCAAAGGAATGATATGAAGCAGTTGTTTTGTCCCCTGAGCATCGAGTGAGTCTTAGTGAAGCAGGAAAATTGACGTTCAGTGCCTGGAGCACTCTATGGCAGCATGCATAACTTCTCCAGTTCTGCAACAATATACATTTTCCCTTAGGCCTATACATCTCTATTCAGAATGTTTATTAAACTAATACATTTCTGTCATTTTATTGAGGTCAGACAAGGTATATTACGTAAACAGCAGTTGATAATAGGGGGATATATTTTCTGTTTGTTGACAGTGATCTGCTGGCAGCTTTGATTGATGACGGTGTGTGCGTAGCATGTGAGAGGAGCTGTAGTAGAGCAAGGAGATGAGCTGTAATTTGGCTTGGTGCTTAGCTAGTGGCACAGTTACAGTGGGTGAGCGGGAATTATGGCAGCCAATAAGAAAGGCCCAGAAGAACACTTGTCAAGTTATTACAAAAACATTATTCAAACTAAAATAAAAATCTGATATAAATGTATGTTATTCATTTGGAATATATTTATAATAGAAAATATGTATTTTGGCATTGATTCATGTTTCCAAAACTAATTCTTTGGGAACAAGTTTGCAAAAAAAGCAACTAGCAATAGAAAAAAATTGTTTATTTTACATAACAGAAATGGACATTTAGATATGTTCGCCATTTAAAAAATACAATAAAACCTAAAAAAGTTGACAGATGCGGGATGGCAGCCGATGCTTTTGCACTGTTCACCCAACATGGAAGCTTATAGTCAGATCAGGCATGGGATGATTGCTCACCAACTATACTTCTGCGATTGAAATTTCAGGTGCAATTTGCGTTGCCTCATTCTGAAGGTCCGGGGAAAGCCGGAGAACCCATAGTAAGACTCAAACCACTGACTATCATGACGTAGACCAGGGCAATACTTTTAGATTTAGGGCCAGATCGAGTTTTTGAAACCAAGTTTGACTATCATGACGTGCATGACTATCATGACGTGCTGCATACTATAGATATGCATGAAACAATAGGATATAGGAAATGTTATTCCATTAATACCCCCCCCCCCACACACAGTATTTTGCTTGAAAAATGTTTTTTAAATATAATTACATTTTCATTCAGAAGAAGACATTTTTCATGGATTCAGAAGAATACTACAAAATGAATAAATAAAATCCAACATTCTGAGACATTGATAAATATCAAACATGCCAGAAAACTGTCAAAATGACCGCAACAACAACAGAAAATTTATAAGCCTAATGTTTGTAGGTCTTCTAGCAGATACAATGACAGCAACAACAAGAGAAAATTGATAAGCCTAATGTTTATAGGTCTTCTAGCAGTTACAATGACAGCAACAACAAGACAAATGAAAAGCCTAATGTTTGTAGGTCTTCTAGCAGTTACAATGACAGCAACAACAAGAGAAAATTGATAAGCCTAAGGTGTGTAGGTCTTCTAGCAGTTACAATGACAGCAACAACAACAGAAAATTGATAAGCCTAATGTTTGTAGGCCATCTAGCAGTTACAATGACAGCAACAACAAGAGAAAATTGATAAGCCTAACGTGTGTAGGTCTTCTAGCAGTTACAATGACAGCAACAACAAGACAATTGAAAAGCCTAATGTTTGTAGGTCTTCTAGCAGTTACAATGACAGCAACAACAAGAGAAAATTTATAAGCCTAACGTGTGTAGGTCTTCTAGCAGTTACAATGACAGCAACAACAAGAGACAATTGAAAAGCCTAATGTTTGTAGGTCTTCTAACAGGTACAATGACAGCAAAAACAAGAGAAAATAGGTTGTAGGCCTTCTGTTGGTGTGCACGATGAGAGCAACAGCTACATGGCCGCATCACGTGAGAAAGAGAGGGAATGACAGTATTGACCCAGGTGTGACAGCAAGAACCCATGTGAGTCACAACCAAGCTCTGCCCCTCGCAAGCCTTCTGCAAAACCATAGACTGTATATATCACTGGACGAAACATGTGTGAAGTTACCTATTGATTTGTTAAGTTCTGATTTGGGTCATCGAATTTGCCATTACGGGCGCAGACATCTTGGTTGCGGATGTGACGATTTTAGAGGAAAGGGAGCTGTAATCTAGCTAACTAACTGAGATTAATTGGGATGCTAACATTGGCTAACAAAAATCTGTATTAAAACAAAATGTAAAACAAAATGTAGCGTTACTTACCGGAAAAGCTGAACTGCCATTTTTGAGTGTCTTGTCATACAACCGTACGCCATAGCGCCCTAAACGGCCCTTTGCCTTATTGACAATTTTAAAATCAACAAGACCACAATTAAATAAATTAACATTATTATGTATTGCAGAAGACTTAGATCTAGCGATTGAGACCATATACTAATTATGAAAATGTTTACTGAGGTAATAAATCAAGTGAGATGTGTCTTAAATTCTCATAGACTATTACCGAAAACAAGCTCTTTTCCAACCAGACATATGTAGGTTTAAGGCACGTCCATTTGCGTCACTTTGCCAAACCGGATGCTCGCCCTGTGTGCAAAACTGAGTAGCCCACATCATTGAATACATTTTGGATGTTTGTTATTTTATGTATTTAAGCAAAAGAAAGATTGACATGAAGCCATTGTCTTCTTTCGAAGCTGGAGTATGGATGTTCAGAGCCTGCAGCCCCTCTGCTGGTGGCATAATAATACGTCTTCACAGATGTATATTCTCCCCTAGGCTATCTCTATTGAGAATGTTTCTTAAACTAATACATTTCGGTTGGCAGACAAAGACTACTAGTTAATTCCCAAGTTGATAATGGCAGGGAGTTATGTTCTGGTTCTTCATATTATTACTCAATATGAAGGTTTAAAACACATAACAAATGTGGCAAAATTTGTAATCATTTGCAAAAGTTATTCTTTGGTCATTTATTAGCTTTTTACTAGATTTACACGTATCGAATGCATATCGTCCCCTGAGCACAGACCAACTCCAGACCAAATTCACACCCCTAACAGCGGGGATAGTGTGGTGGTCAAGGATAACAGAGAGAATCTGTGTGAAGCTGATGTTGTGTGTGTCTGAGTGTGTATGAGTGTGTGTGTGTGTGTTTGTATGCTAGTGCACATCTGAGTGAGAGAGTAAGGTGCAGTAGAGTGTAATATGGCCTGTCTGCTTCAGAACGGAGGTTAGGGTTAGTCTGACGGTACATCAGGCTTTAGGAGGATTGGCTGACAGATTGGGGGATACCCAGGGGCTGAAAGGAGACATGTAATATGAAAAAGAGAGCACAGGAACTGACAGCCATGTTTGGAAGGGCTGCAAATTTAACATTTGAGATGTCATAGTAAAAAAAAACAGCTGAAAAACATTCCAACTGGTAGACGGTGGAAAGAACACACACTGGGTAATTTGTAGTCCTCCAGTTAGATTGAGCAAATGTATAGAAATTGCTAGCATTTCACAGATTTGAAGAGTAATTCACGGTTATCCATATCCCATTTAAATTTCCTCTTAATATTTTGAAAATATCAAGAAATGCATTTTTTACATCTTTTGTAAGCTGGTCACTGAAAGAGAAAGTAATTAGTAGTTTTCATGGCTGATGTTGTGGCAGTCAGCACCCTTGTGTGTCTAGATGTTCTTTGTACTTTTTAACTGGACATTCAGCTCATTGCCTAATTCTGCAATAACAGTGTTTGATCATCTAATCAGTGTCTACACCTGTTGCTCCTTAACCAGCCATACCTGTATACAGTGCATCTAGAAAATATTCACAGCGCTTCACCTTTTCCACATTTTGTTATCTTACACTCTTATTCCAAAATGGATTAAATTCATTATTTCCCTCAAAATTCTACAAACAAGACCCATAATGACAATGTGTTTGAAATCTTAGCAAATCTATTGAAAATAAAAAATGAAAAAAGCAAATGTACATAAGTACAGTATTCACAGCCTCTGCACAAAACTTTGTTGAAACACCTTTGGCAGCAATTACAACCTCAAACCTTTTTGAGTATGATGCTACAAGCTTGGCACACACCTATTTTCGGGCAGTTTCTCCCATCCCTTCTTTGCAGGACCTCTCAAGCTCCATCTAGTTGGATGGGGAGCATTGGTGCACAGCCATTTTCAGATCTCTCCAGAGATGTTCAAGTCTGGGCTCTGGCTGGGCCACTCAAGGACATTCACAGAGTTATCCTGTAGCAGGGGCGTCGCACCCGTGGGGGATGTTTTAACACCCACACATTTCCCGGTGAGGTTCAACACCAGTGGTGGGCCGTCAGGGCCTGCAAGGCCTTCTCTGCAGGCCCAAAGATAATCAGAATCAGAAATTTATTTTTGTACTTTAATATATTTTTTCATTAACACTATATTTTACAAAGTTCATTTCAATTAGTCTGTAATGTAATTCAATTGCTACAGTATGTTCTTTTCAGTTGCCTTGCTTTTAGTGCAGCTCATATAAATGAAAGCTTTTATCCAATAAGATTTTTTCATCTGTGTTGTCTCTGGGTAGACTGGGGTATTCAGAATTCAGAGTGAATACTGTCTGCTGTTAAAGTCCATTAGGACCATGTTGTTGATTGTCATATTTTTAACCATTAGATTTCGACTTTACCATGTTGGGTGTGTTCTTTGACCAACTAAAGCGGTTCTGCAAGCCTAGCCTTATGTCAGCATCATTTCTTTCTTTTTTTTGTCCCCCCCAACATAATCCCCAACCCCCAAACCTTTCCCTTTTATTGGAACTCAAATATGTGCTGTATGACTGCGTTGTAGAAGTCATTTTAAAAGAGAAAGGAGGACGAACTTCGTTTTCAAATAATGAGCAGCTTTGGTGAGTTTGATGGATTTTTATATAATTTTACTTGCAGGGCGTAACTAGGGATGGGCCGATACCGATAACGATGACGTCTACATATTGTACGACACAACGAGGTGAAGGCTCAATCAAATATGTACACTCACTAGGTAAACAACAGCACAGCACTCAGGATAAAATAGTTTCCACTTTTTCTCTTCTCCATGACAGGAGCAGCAACTCACATTAACACGCGCCGACCATTCCGGGACACTGGGATAAATAGGCATCTTGTTTACTCATTATTGGTGTAGGTATTTACCCAGTGCATCATTTATGTGCAATGAGTAACCAAGTGACTACCACTCTCCCAGTGCCCAGAGGTCAGCGCATTCATGACTTGGTTTGTGCTCTGACATGCACTGTTAACTGTGGGACGTTATATAGACAGGTTTGTGCCTTTCCAAATCATGTCCAATTAACTGAATTTACCACAGATGGACTCTAATCAGGTTGTGGAAATAGCAATTTTTTTATACATTTGCTAAGATTTCAAACACACTTCTTTCACATTGTCAGTAGGGGGTATTGTTTTATAGGTTATTGGGGTAGAATTTTGAGGGAAATAATGAATTTAATTCATTTTGGGATAAGTGTGTAACATAACAAAATGTGGAAAAAGTGAAGTGCTGTGAGTACCTTCCGGATGCACTGTATATACCTCTGTGTTTGTCTAATCAGTTATTGGTCTTTGTTCATCTGTTTTGTGTTCAGTTGGATACTCTGCCACTCTGAGATACTGAAGTATTATTTATTCCAGGCGATTTCCTGAGGACTTCAGGCCACTGAAAATCTTGGGGTGGCACACCAAACCAAAATCCACAACATAATTGCAGGAATTGTAATTTGTTGTTGTATATACAGTAGGCTAGTTGGAAACTATGTGAATATGAGAGTTAATGAGTCACATACTCATATACTTTGGTTTCTTAGGCACAATCAGGCAATTCGGTAGCTTTAGATCTCGGTCACTAATTACCCCAAAGTAGACCGACACCTAGCTAGCTCCAAATGGTACATATTGAGCAATACTCTGCAATTATCACACAATATGCAAGAACACAAAATATATGCTAGCTAGCCAGCCAGCTAGCTAGCTCTCCAACCACCATGACAAAAACAGCCAGCTCAGTAGTTCATTATATTACAGACATTATAAAAACAGTATATGCAATGACAAACACAGCGAACATGTACAGTACTGGAGGTGAATATAAATTAGAAATCGTATGTTTTGGAAACAAGTAATTGAGGAACACTGACTAGCTGAAAAAGAACATTACAGTAGCTTACCAAATCAGGCTGTGTTGTGTACAGTAGATGGTGATAAAAAGAAGGCGTCATCAGCAGTTGTCACAAAGTGCTTTGACAGACCCCCAAAAGCAAGCAACACAAGTGATGCACAGTGGCTAGGAAAAACTCCCTAGTAGGTGGGACCTGGGAAGAAACCTAGAGAGAGGCCAGACTCAAGGGGGTGGCTAGTCCTCTTCTGGTTGTACCGGGTGAGGGGTCTGAAGGTACACAGCCCATTGTAACAAGGTCACTTTGTTAATCAGTGTTCAATTATTGTCCAACAATGAAGATATGATGGGTGGGCTGTGACCATAGTCTTTATGTAGCATCAATACAGTTCGGTGGTCTTGTGAAGGAAGAATGTAAAGCCGCCTGGAGATGAAAGCTAGCGAAGGTATTCCATTAATCAAAAATGATTTATCAGCGAAAGACTCAGAGCAAAACAAAACTGCCTCGAGGGGCTAAACAGAATGCCGATAAGATAATCACAACACAAGGAACACGTAACAGGAAATAATAATTGACAGTGTTAAGAATGAAACACACAAGCTAAATACTAAAACAAATGAGGGATAATGGAAAACACCTGGGAACATAATTAACACTGACAGGGATCTATTGGATAACAGAAAACATGTGATCATAACATAGGAGGGAGGAGCGGGAACCATAACCAAAACAAAACACACAGGGCAGAAATCTAACCAAGGGCACACACAGGGAAGCAACTCAAAACAAGGACACACAGGGAAGCAATTTAAACAAAGACACACACAGGGAAGCAACTACAACATAAAGAGTCCAGGGCTGGATGTTACATATCACATTATATTTATGAACACAATATGATCAATCAAAGTAAAATAAAATAATTGTTATAAAATGGTATATTGCTTGTAATAAAATAATAATATCCACAGACATGACCTCAATACTAAAAATGTTAAATAAACGTAATAATTTGACCGCTCAGTACAGTTGGCTTTGGTTCTCATTTCCAAATTATTTTAGCAACATTGAAGTTAAGTCCTCTGGCTCAAACGTGTACTGTTGGATATCAGAATGTAAGAGCAAGTCAAATAATTGTGTATCTGCACATTATTGGTTACCAGCCATTGTGTTAGGCAGCAATTTGAAATCTGGCGCTCTCTCTAGCCATGCATGGGTGAAACATATCTCACTATCCTACACATGTCTGTGAGAAGCTCCAGGCACCTCCAGATTGTTGTATCATGGTGTGCCTGTAATGAATTACTCCCAAGGTACAAAAGAACAATGTTTATTCTATGCAGGTTTTTACCAATCCAAGGCAACAACAGCTCAGGCGAAGGCACAGAGGAATAATCCAAGGCAGAATAATTAACCATGCAGGGGTCAGGCCAGAATAACCATATCAGAATATAGGCTAAGGTACAGAGGATAATCCAAGGAGAATACTTAACAAACTATGCAAAGGTCAAACCGGAACAACAATACATGAACAGAATGATTAGTATGAAGAAAACTAATACTCACAATACCTCGCAAAGAGGCAATGGAGTGTGTGTGTCTTATATGCTGAGTGAGTGAGAGCAGGTGTACTGAATTTGGATAATTGAGTCCGGGTTATGGGAAATGTAGTTCTGAGTGGCCAAGAATAGGGAAGCTGTAGTTCCAGGGAGAGGAACTGGGGAATGTTACAGTGCCCATTGAATAAAATAAGAAATGCTGTAAATAGTTAATATGACACAGTTGGGGGGTCCCTAGAGTTTAGAGATATCAAATATGGTTTTAAGTAAAGAAGGTTTGGGAACATTTCCATTAGGTCGGGAAATTCTTCATCCGAAAGGTTCTTCAACTGTTAATAGTTTCACCTGAAATGAAGATCCTCACTGGGAGAATAGAACATTTGCCTTTACAGGTGGTACCATGATTTCAAGCCTTTGTGATCCACTTTTAAACAAATCTTCATCTTCATTGTGGATACATTGTGTAGAACGCTCAGTTAGACATCAGCCCTAACATGAACGTATTGTGCCATAACGTCCAACCTATGAATACTGTATGTATACACGGGTGAAATATTTAAGTACCAAACCTGAATAAATGAGTAGAGGGACATAACAAATGTAGATGCTGTGGGGTGCATTTTCCTGGCATTTCCCTGCTCCCCTTAGAGGGTACTTTAACTCTTTACAAAGTTATTCTGAATTATCACCTTTATCCTATATTGAAATGGTGTTCTATCCCACCAGGAAAGTTCCAGAGACACAGAATCCATCCCAAGGCACTTTGAAGCTGTCTCGTGGTTGGTGGTGCAACAACACCTTACTGAGACAGTTTATTTTAGTTTTTCCTTTAATTTGTCACTTATCTGATTGCAATGGATTATTCTCTGGACATTATATGGCCAAATGTTCAGAGATGCAGACACATTAAAATACAATAGGTAAGCATATCTGTATCTGTTAACCAATTATGTAAACCAGACTTGGGGATAATTAGTTTATTAATCTTAAAACATCTGCAAATGATGGATCCATGGTTGTTAATTCCTTGTCAACTGTTACATCTGTTCAAGAGAATAGAAGAGGTCTGAGGAACACACCAGCTGACAGAGAATGTCAAATACACAGTATTGTAGGAAAGAAAAAATATCATCAGATATTTCAATGTAAGTCCATTATGTTATGTGAATGGATTTAGTTTGTGATAGTATTCGTATAAAACCTAGCAGAAGGAAGTAACACTTGTGTCATCATCATTCTACTATAAATAAGCAGCTCTATTGAAAATATTAGGAAATGCGTTTATTATTACCATCAATCATCAAGAAATTGTGTTATCTTGGATTAGAGGGTTATAGTTTGACTCAAACTGTCTTTCTGTGTCTTAAAGTGCTTTTATCACATGCTATTGCATTGAAAAAATGTACTTCAATATTATAAACATATTTATAAAAACTATTTCAGTCAAAATTGTTATACTTGAATTCAGCTTCCTTGATGAAGGTAAACGCTTTAAGAATTTTATCTTCGTAATTTACCATATAATATTTTTTGTAGGGTTGGAGAGGACATGGAAATGGATTTTCAAATAAGTGAAAGCCAAATAGCTCCATGACATAAAATATTCACCACCATATTGTTTTAGCTCCTGCTTTCAAAGATGTACTGTAATTCCTCAAATAAAAACCGGTAGTCAATTAAATGCTGGGCCTCTAATCCGGGGGCATGGTCAACATAGACAAAAGATACATTTGTATCTCCTTAATTGCCTTTCATATAATGTGCATTCCAGTTAAGTGTAATGTACAGTTATACCACTTTAATTTAATAGAGTCAACAATAAATTAATGCTTTTTTCAACAAATTGTTTTTTCTGGATTATTGTACTCATCTAAAGCAGCGATACTAATTTCTGCTCCTGCGAGCCGCCATTCCGTAGGTTTTTATTCCAAACCAAATTTTGCACAAGTGACGCTACTCATTACCAGGATGAAATGCTACTCAGGGTAGGCGCAACTGGGGTTGGACGGAACACCTATGGAATGGCGGCTCACAGGAGCAGGAATGAGTATTGCTGAGTATTATTGTCCTACCGGTTATTTTTTGTAGATTTGGCTGTACGTTTTAGTCAGCCAAGTGTAGTTTGTAGTAACATACAGGTGCCAATAGATGGCAGCAGCTACATTGAAAGTAACACAGGTCCCATTCAGTGAAAGCGACTGAATGTAACAACTTATTGGAACAGTTACAAGAAGTGTTGAGATTGTGGTAACAACGTAATGCAGTAGGCCCAACTTTAAAAGGGCAAACTGGACAAGGATGGAATTAGAAATAATGGCCTGCCTCTAACAAAAGCCTGCTTCAAATAAAAGCCTGTCACCTTCTGCAATTGAGGTAAATAAAGGCCCTGGTTCAGCAGTGGTGCAAGACATTTTTCACTGGATGTGCTAAGGGGGAGCTAGCTCGATGCATGGAGGTGCTGACATGAATTGTGTTAATGTGCTCTCATACAACCTGCAGTGTTGCTTCAATAGGAGATAACCAAACAAAATTTCACAATCTCAACATTCTATACCTAGTCCCCAAGGATGCATAGACAAATATATTGACATGATGCATGTCAATACATCAGCCCTTAAAAGGGCTTGACCAGTGTTAAGCTTCTGTGAAAGTTGGACAATGCCGACCTCTGCTCTTTTCTCTGAGTGAATTCTACTCACAATTATCCATTTCAAAAGTAGAATTGTGCTTCTATTTTTACTATCTATAGACATGCTATACATTACCAATTAGACATGCAGTAGATTATGTGGAGTTTATAGGCCAATAGTTCTTATAAAATAAAGTCTGGCAAATATACATTAGCCTCTACCTCTTTTTTGCATGACAATGTCAATATATAAACATAATAGCATACAATGTACAGACAGTACATTTTCAACAAAAACAAAAAATGGACTTATAAAGTCTAGACCTATAACTTTTATATTTAAAATTATACTGCATCTAGCAGCAGCAACCTCAGACAGCCATCCATTATGCCTCCATTTGCGCGCCAGACAGTCTTGTTCTGTCAATATGAATGCAAGGTATATGCAACGCATACTGTACGATTTCCCCCAGTATGTACAGCCTTAACTCCTCTATGGGGGTTGATTGAAAAGAACCCAGAGAAGGTTAGTAAATTTGGCATAGTCCTCCATCTTCCGCCCCCTCCCCATATCCATGGCCAGTTCCAGACAGGAAGCAAGCAGGGTATACTGAGCGGTCAGGGTGTGGCCATTCGTCCTCTCACTTCTTTTAATTGAGTGTCACTACAATCATTTTTGGCTTCCAGTATCCTGAATTATATAGCACACAGATGCACCGTTTTTGAATAGATAAGCCACATGAAGGTCAAAATTGTGAACCGGGTGGGATGCGAACCCCACCTTCAAACTTAATACAAATCTACTTTGCTCACATCTATTCATTACACCATGGAGTTCTGTGAAACAAATTGCAAAACAATTGATGTGTAAAATTGTTTAACCACCAGGTGTCACTGGAGAGAACTGTGTTGAAATGCATTCAACCAGAGTAATGGAGCTTTTTTTGCCGCAATTTGAGGAAAGCCTCAAAGGCTTCAGAAAGCATTGTTTGCCCATCACTATATACAGGAATCTGCAAAGGCAACAGTAACATCAACAAAAGTTACTGTATACGCATATTAGGCAAAAAAATAGTCAATCATCTACTTAAAGTGATGGTTCGGAGTAATATAAACCGAGGGTGATTTGCACCTTGACCTCGAGCCAAACAACCACCCCTAAGCTTTTTTCCCTTGTTATAACATTGGTCGAGTTAGCGCGATCAGACGAATGGCTTAATGCAGGCGCTATTGGATCTTTAACCATAAAAACAGTTCTCTTGAATAAACAGTAAGTTCACATAGTAAAATCACATAACATTAAATAATCCAACAGAGAAACATGTACACAGACTACAATCACCGACAACTGACTGAACAAACACAGAGGTATATATACAGGTATGGCTGGTTAAGGAGAAACAGGTGTTGCACTGATTAGATAATTAAACATTGTGAAAGGTTAATTCAGGCAATTAGCTAATTGTCCAGTTATTACGAAGAACGTCTTAACACTAGAGGGTGCTGACTGCCCCAACATCAGCCATGACAATAACGGAATGAGAATAAATTATTTTTAGACATCTCTTCACCAGATTGTATCATATATGTATCAAATAAAATATTTTTTTAAACCAATGTTTCCTTAGATCTCTTTCGTTGTGGGAGTTCCAGATTCTTCATGTATTCATCTGAATATTCATCTCTCTCCCACAGTGTGTAAATACACAGATAGGGAGATGGTCCCTCATGCATGGGACACAAGTGGCAGGACACATCTTCACCATCTTTATTTCACTTTCATTTGAAAATACCACAACAAGATTAAATTGATAATGAAATGATCTACTGAAACGAAATATAGTACTATCTAATTGATTGTATTAGTTCTACAAACTTGAGTCTAGTGGTTTAGGGTGTTTTCACACCTACCACATTTGGTCCGGACTTTCTGACTTTTCAGTTTGGTCCGAACCAAAATTGCAGGTGAGAAAGGTGCCTCAGACCACAGTTCGAATCAAAAGACCCAATTTTGGTTTGATCAAAAGAGGTGGTCTCCGTCCGGACCAAACTGAACCATGGTTTGGTTCGTTTGCAGTAGGAAAAACAAGTTTTGGATAGTCCGGACTTTCACACCAATTACAGGAGGCACACCCATTTACTCACCAATACAAAGGAGACGCAACACACAAACCAAAAAGACTGGGATCAAATGTATACAATGTAATTAAACACAAATCTTGGTTCGGACCTTGGTCCGGACTTTTAGGTGTGAAAACGCCCTAGATACCTTCTCTGCTCTCTATCACTTTCTGACTCACTCTCTCCAACAATAAAACCTAAAACTTTTTAGTCTGTTTATACCCAAGTTACACTCTACTTGCAAAGATTTCACAAAAGTCTTCAGTCTGGCTGTCACTGACACTGAGCTCAACACCATATACTCTTTATATATTTATTTATTGTTTAAAGCCTGTGGATATCTTTGTGAGAAATAAACAATTGCCAGCCCAGGGGAAGCCAGCACACTGTTATGCTGGGCCTTCCATCCAGAAGAGTGACCCTATATTTTCTGTGGCTGCAAGATGACCTGGCCCAGTTGGAGGGTGTGATGTGTCTCGAAGCAGGGGAAAGTGGCTTTGCCAGCCCCATGGGTGACTGTTAGGTAATAGGACGGGAGGTGTTGGGTTCCTTTTTACAACAATCAATAGTAGAGGATTCCCTGGCCAGCATTATCTGTGGAAGGGAAGCTGTTTTCTCATTGAAGTTATACAGTGCAAATCAAAGACCCTGGCACAGCTCCATAACACAACACCTTCTAAAAAACACATACAAACTCCCTGCCAAACTTACAGTGCATCCGGAAAGGATTCACAAAGCTTCACTTTTTCCACATTTTGTTATGTTACACTCTTAATCGAAATTGATTAAATTAATTATTTCCCTCAAAATTCTACAAATTATAATGACAATGTGAAAGGAGTGTGTTTAAGGTTTTAGCAAATTTATTAAAAATACAAAATGAAAAGGGCACATACATATTCACAGTCTCTGCTCAATACTTTGTTGAGGCACCTTTGGCAGCAATTACAGCCTCAAATCATTTTGAGTATGATGCTTCAAGCTTGGCACACCTATTTCCTCCCATTATTCTTTGCAGGACCTTTCAAGCTCCATCAGGTTGGATGGCGATCATTGGTGCACAGCCATTTTCAGATCTCTCCAGAGATCTGAAATCGGGTTCAAGTTTGTACTCAGGCTGGGCCACTCAAGGACATTCACAAAGTTATCCTGTAGCCACTCCTTTGTTATCTTGGCTTTGTGCTTAGTGTTGTTGTGATGATAGAAGATGTTCACCACAATCTCAGGTCCAAAGCATGGAGCAAGGATGTCTCTGTACATTGCCTCATTCATCTTTCCTTTGATCCTGACTGGTCTCTTAGTTCCTGCCGCTGAAAAACCTGCCCACAGCATGATGCTGCCACCACCATGCGTCACTGTAGGGATGGTATTGGCCAGGTGATAAGCAGTGCCTGGTTTCCTCCAGACATGACGCTTGCCATTCAGGCCAGATATTTTGGTTTCTCATGGTCTGATGGTTCCCCCGATCGCTCAGTTTGGCCGGGCGGCCAGCTCTAGGTAGCGTCCTGGTGGTTCCAAACTTCTTCCATTTATGGATGATGGAGGCCACTGTGCCACTGTGCTCTATGTAGCTGCAGATATTTCTCTGTACCCTTCCCCAGATCTGTGCATCAATACAATCCTGTCTCAGAAGTCTACAGACAATTTCTTGGACTTCATGGCTTGGTTTGTGCTCTGACATGCACTGTTAGTAACTGTGGGATCTTATAGACAGGGGTGTCTAATCAACTGAATTTACCACAGGGGTCTCCAATCAGGTTATGGAAACATCTCAAGGATGATCAGTGGAAACAGGATCCACCTGAGCTCAATTTTGAGTGTCAGGGCAAAGGCTATAAATACTTATGTACATGCGCGTTTTTCTTTTTTTTAAATTAATTTGCTAAGATTTCAAACACACTTCTTTCACATTGTCATTATGGGTTATTGTCTGTAGAACTTTGAGGAATTTAATCCATTTCGGATAAGGGTGTAACATAACAAAATGTGGAAAAAGTGAAGCGCTGTGAACACTTTCCAAATGCACTGAATAAAAGCACTGAAGGGCCTAAGGAATCTCTCTTCCATTTTCCACTCTGCCTTTAGGAGCCAGTGTTTGATTCCATGAAATTAGGGCTCTGTTCATGTCTCGACATCAGGTTCATGATTTATGGTTCATTTGTCAAAGTTTTTATTTTGCTAAAAGGAATTATGGAAATTATTTTGAAGGCCATATATGAGCTACTGCTTGCAAAAATCAATTAGGCTGTCTAATTATAAAAAGTTATGTCTTTACACAAGATAATAATTGTAATGATTGTCCAGCGTAATTTCACTGTCATATATTTTCAGATCTCCAGGCCTAATGTAGATGCTTGCGTATTACCGTAGTACATACTGAGATTTATTTGTTGCTATGATTAGTGGCCTCCTAACTGTTAACTCCACAGTTGCTGTGAATATTATTTAACACAGTAATTACTAGAGTAGTATTGTAGTTGAATTACTACCAGGCAATATTGTTGTTGCAGACTCAATTGGAGCAAAGAATGTGTAATAACACGTAACATACTGTATACTACATGTAACAAATTATGATATTAATGAATTCCTTTTTTAAGGAACTTGGTAGTTCCAAAGTTTTTAATACGCCCATTAATTATCATGAAGTTGGGATAAATTTAAGTGATATGCAATTTAAGCTGTGACATTGCTTAATGATGTGAATATCATTTGATTTAATGTTTTACGATGGATGCAGGGATTCCAAAATAATATGTGCGTATTAGTCTTTTTTACTATGGTGCATACACGTTTTAAAACATCTTTAACAGATACTGGGTATCAGTAAGCCATACCTTATCAGGTATTAATCCCTCTTCACAGAAAGCCATGAAAGATGGGAAATATATGCAAAACACAAGTAAGGAGTTGTATGGAAGGGCCGGCATACCTGGCACTTGGAGTTAAGCAATAACATCATTAACAAAAAATCGACTGAAACTACTTATCTTTAAGGAGAAAATAACCCACAGCATCAAATAAATATCACCTCAATCTGGCCTCACAAATGCACCTAAAAAGGAAATCAAACTTATGTATGAATAAGTAGCGATATAGAACTAGGAGCAGACATGGACATTTTGCTGGGGCCTTCCGCGTGACGCTGTGGTACTAACATCTGATGTCTACCAGATCCTTATACATTTTTTATTTTATCTACAGTACTGTAGGTTTTTTGTCCCTCCCAGTTTGTCATGATTAATTCCCTTTTAAGCCTTGTCATGTATTTTACACATTCATCAATTATAAAAACCTTGAATTCAAAGATGCCCAACCTGCACACAAGGAGATGCATTGTCAAGGTAATTGTGGCCAATTAATCAAACATCCAACCCAAGCAGCACGGTAACAATTTTTGCTGCACAAAGCAGAGCCCCTATGCAAATGCCACAACCTGGATAAGAACCCTGTCCACCGAGACACAGTTGTGCGTGCTGCAGGTCAGTAACTTATACCGTACCACTGCGCAGAGGTTATTGGTTGCACATGTCCCTGGCAATGCTTTTGGACTGGTTGGAAGTTTGAGAAGAGCAAATTAGATTTCTCTCGCCTATCCTATTTGATCAGAGCAGAAGTGATTGCTACCAGGACATCTGTATTAGTATAGAATTCGATAGCCAGTCAGCTGAATGTGAAATAATAAAAAAAATTCACATTTGTGAGTAGGGGACAGAGGGATGTGACAGGACAGGACTGGTAGAAATCTAAAAAATTACAATAAAACAAATTGTCCTGAAATCTGTCAGGTAGTTCAACTGGAAATCATGTAAAAAAGTATATATAATCCATACAGTACAATAAAGCATATAGTAATACTTTATGAGAAATGTAATTAATCTAAACTTCGAGTTCCCCAGGAGAGAACATTGTGTCCAGGAGATTGGCTCGGCAAGATAATTAGATGGCTTGGCACCTCCTAGTGCATTGTAATTTCTGCTTAGAGCCATGAAGGTAATAACGTCTGACACCACAATGTCAACACAGTACTCATCCCACTTTAAGTGAAGGGCCACACATTCCCTGCATATACTAAGCATAGATTAACATGTTTCCCACTGACATACTCAGCATTATTTGACATCAGACAAGTGTTTTATCAAGTGTGTCATTGAGAGCTCAGCATTTCATTCTGCCCTTCTTTAGGACCACCTTTGTTACTTTCGTTACTCAACTCACATGTCGACTCTCTTCACGAAGGCAACATAGACGCAAGCCGCGACTCTGAGTTTAAAATGCTATACTCACAACTCATATTTTGTCTCAAATTGACGCAGGGGATATGAGTGTATTATTCAGGGACTGGCAGGTTAAACGACTCATTAATGGTAATTGGGGGCTGGCAAGGGGCTGTGAGGTAGTGCCTCAAACCCGTCCTCTGGTGGCCTAGCCCGGGTCTTGAGTTACTGATCTACGCACCTTCTCAGTGGTGGATGAATCTGAATGGTGGGCAGCCGTATGAACGATCTAATAAGGAGTGAGGCGCCGCGAATGCAGCTGCAGCTTGCTAGTAATGTTTCCTCTCATGTATTATGCAATGGACCAATCAAAGGCAGGGCCAAGAGAAATACAATGGGAGGCAAAGCAGCAATAACCACGGATAAAGGCCTAACCAGATACCAGTGACGGGCCACTTTAGAGAGAGCAAGTGGGAGAGAGTGAAACTATGCAATCTGGATTGAGGGATTGTTTGGAGGATTGCCGGTTAATGGAGGTGCAAATGGGCACAGGATGTCTAAGCGATCTATGCTATACTGAGATGTTCATTATGGGGTGCTTTAATGCCTGGATGGTAAAAGTGTTGCTGGTGTACTGCAGACTGAATTCTCTCTCCACACAGAAACATCATGAGGCTGTGAATGTGGTGTTTGGTGATCAAGTTTCTCATACAGTGGATGCGATGGGTGCCCTACTGTGGTAACAGAGAATGCATATTGCGTAACTGAAATAATGAAAGCTCATTGGTCACCTTGGATTTTAGTATGCGTAAACATAATTTACTACCGTATTACCATAATAAACTAAACATGGTTTACTAATGTATTACTGAACTAAACATGGTTAAGTAATGTATTACTAAACTAAACATGGTTTACTAATGTATTACTGAACTACACATGGTTTACTAATGTATTACTACAGTAAACATGGTTTACTAATGTATTACTAAAGTAAACATGGTTTACTAATGTATTACT
>JACXGM010009607.1:0-21087 GCA_016801145.1 Umbra pygmaea | reverse complement strand
TGGTAGAGGCCCTGTATAACTTGGAGGCTACAGAGAGTCTGCTAGAGGCCCCGTATAACTTGGAGGCTACAGAGTCTGCTAGAGGCCCTGTATAACTTGGAGGCTACAGAGTCTGCTAGAGGCCCTGTATGACCTGGAGGCTACAGAGATGCTGGTAGAGGCCCTGTATAACTTGGAGGCTACAGAGAGGCTGCTAGAGGCCCCGTCTGACATGAAGGCTCGTGAGAGGCTGCCAAAAGATCTGTTTCCCTTAGGAGCTGGTTACACAGACAAGGTTAATTCATACAGGGCAACACGATGCATGGCATATCAAAAACGACTGAAACAGACAGTGAGAACACACACACTGGGCTAAAGAAAGACAATCATCCAGACAGACATTTCATCAGCTTCACAACTATCTATCTGTAGGCCTTACTAATGACCCACCAAACCCTCTCAGAAATCAAATAGCATTCTCTGAATACTGAACACCAGTGCTTTCCATCGTATGGTCTAAAATAACAAACACACACGGCCTGCAATGTCTACATGTATATTGTGATGATTAGATAGGTTATGGAAATATAACCAAGTAGATTAAGGTTGTAAAAAAATTATAATACATTCCAAACAGTGACTAATGTTAGTCTGCCAGCTTGACAATTAAGATGCCACAAGTCAGATGGACACATTTATTATTTTTCAAACAAAAACCGGAAGGTCGGAAATATGGTCTGGCTTATTTTATCCCTTTCAAACTAATCCTCCATGGTATCATTTACAAACCCTTTTGAGGAACTGTTTAACTCTTCAAAATACTTTTACGCTTCAATCCAGTAATAGAATCAAAATCCCATTATAAACGACTAGAAGGTTTAGTATCTGTAATACTTGTGAGATCACTAGTGGCTTTAGAGCCGTGTATAATCACAGCAGGGAGACCATAAAATTACATCACTGAGAACTGTAAGCAGTTTGGACAATGAAGTCATAGTCCCTCTATTCTACAGTCTGTCTGGACATTCCCCCATACTCCCTCTTTACTCTCACTCAGTTAGCATGCTAACTAGCTAGCATCAATGCCACCCAGTCATACATCTATAGCAACTTGAATGACATGCCCAGTGTGGACTCTGGAATTTCCTTTCAACTACTCGTTGCTCTGTGTTACAAACTAAACCCACATTAATTATCTCCAATGTTATTCTTTATTTAATAATGCATCCCTTCACCACAAACAATAGACTTGTTGCCTGAGTTAACTGGAACCGTGGAGTGTACTTTCCTGTAGCCTAAACACTACGGTTGGTTCCTCTGACACTTGGGCTTCAACCTCCACTAACAGGCAGCCAGTGTTTTAGGGAGGCGTTGCAGATCTTCCAGACCATGTGTGTAATTGCATTGACTTTGTAGAAAACAGCATTGTCATGTTGTTTTGTCGTGCTGTGTGGTGATATTGGCCCACAAAGGTCCCCTGATCCACCACTACAACCACAGTTCCAAGTTTTATGAGGTCAGGATGGAAAAAGAAGTAACAAGAAAAAGGAGCTTTAAAGCCTGAGAAAAAAGGTCCTGTAAGTTCAATTTAAGCACAAATGTATAGTTTAAAGATATAATATAAGCATATATATTACATATATTATTATATATATATAATAAGCATAATATACACCAATATTGAACAATTAAATATTTCCATGATTACATATGTTTTCAGTTGGTATTGAGATACAAATTAGGTTGTGTACCTAATAAGAATGAACATTTTATGCCATCACTGAAGTAAATCAGTTTTTGGTAAATCAATGTTGGATTCTGCCCAATGTTTTCCTACAGCAATCTCCAAAAAATCGCCAGGAATTGTATTTCCATGCAATGGGAAGTGCAGTATAACAAACCACTGTACCAGTGGCTTAACATTTCATGTAATTAACATGAATCATCATCTCTTTCTCTGGTTTCACTCTCTTTCTGTTGTGCAGGTCCGTCGGTGCAATGAGCCCAGCGTTGGAAGTCACTGGCAGCCCATGTATGATTTCAGCCCAGCAGCTCTAACAGGCCAAGTTGGCTGAGGCCCATCTGGAGCAGCCAGTCAGGCTGGCCGTCTGCTCCGCTCCGCTCACACTCAAAGCACTTGAGTTGGTTACCTTGATGCTGCAGTACTGAGCAGTGGTCATGGTGGCGCGTCCATAAATATAAGCCCCCGCCTGATCCTTCGTGTTCATGAACAGAGGTTTGGAGGTTGTGTGGGAACCAGACGGCCAGAAAGGGTGTGGGTCTCGGAGGGCTCGTCTGGTCTGTCTGGGCTGGACTTCATTGCAATGTTCTTCACTGCCATGTTCTTTCAGCAGCTGGTGGCGTCCCTCTAGATGTTATAAGAGGACGACTGGGCAATAGAGTAACAGAGGAGCAAGAGGAATAAAGGAAGGCTGGCAGAGAGAGAGAGAGCCATGGAACGGGAGGCTTGGTCGTTTCTATTAGGCCAGAGGGCACTAGTTCACTTGGACTGTGAGATTGTGGTGCAATTCTGGCAGAGAGAGTAAAGAGAAGGTACCAACAGCAGCTGGGTACTGGAGGCCAAAGGGCACTGGTTCAGTTGGACTGGGAGATTCTGTCACTCTGGTAGAGAGGCCAAGGATTTGTTATGCCCAATGTTATGTTTTCATTTTCAAAGAGGACTTGGCAACAGAGGATTGGTCGAAATCTAAAACGATCACTCACAAATATCTTTAATACACTGCCCTACCACACAACCCCAAGTGAATTGTGTAATCATCAACTAGATCAATGTCCACAATAGATGGTGCAGCGGACAGATAACATAACCAAGCTTTTGTATAATTATGGCAGTGATTGGCATCTGTGAGGGCACATTTGATTGGCATCCTCATGAATGGAACAGTAGGATACTCAAGTGGTATGCACTGGCCATGATGTCCACTAATCCTACCCTGGCTCTAACAGCCTCCTTCTGCCCAGACCCACATATTAGCATCAGGGGTTAGGCTGCTAATGCTGCCAGCTGCGTCCCGCTGCCCCACACCCAGCCACGCCAGTCACAACCAGGCAAGGGAGGGAGGGGTGTGGTTGCCAGTAATCCCCAGGGGTTCAGCGAGGCTAGAGCGCCCTCTTCTGTCGAGGGGTCTACATCTCTAATCTGGGCTACTGTATACAGTAGCAGAGCGTGGCAGTCAGCGCAGAGGCAGTGGTTGAGCGCATAGTGGTGTGTGGAGCAGCATGGATTGTTTCAGCATGGATCGTGTGTTACTGTACATGACACACTGTAAAGAGCAGCGGAGCGTCAGAGCAGCAGAGACGGAAAGCAGCCGAGCAGCAAAGACGAGTTGCAGAGAAGAAAAGCAGCCGAGAAGAAAAGCAGCAGAGCAGCGGAGCAGCAGAGAAGAAGAGCAGCAGAGTAGCCGAGTAGCAAAGCTAAGCAGACCCTCAGTGCTTTCTCACTTAAACAGATAATTGGCCTCAGTGATGTATAAAAGATGTCCCACAGAGCCCTGTGAAACACCATTAGGAAGCCAATGCTGAATTGCTCATGAGCTTTTCTCCCTTGAAATGAAGATGATGAAGAAGAAAAAAGAAGGGAAAGAAACAGCGATGATTAATAAGACTTCCCCCGGAGTGTGATAACGGCGCAGTGTGTGTAACAGTCAGAAGGTGCATGATGGCGTCGGTTATTTTTCTCAGTGCTTGCCCTCCTTTATTCTGAAGAGAGAAATGCAATGTCAATTAGCATACAGGCAAGGGTAATGATGATTATGCTCCGAGTCCTCTTAGCTGGCATCAATGGGACTACTCAGGCCTAAATGCTCCCACTTAAAAACCCCACTGAGCAGACCAGTGATGAGACATTTAGCAAATGGACACTAGTAGAGTGTTCTCTGATTCAAACCTCCAGCACAGACGTGTCCAGAAAAGCGCACCTCAGCATGCTAACTACCTTCATGCTGGATGACTTAATTGATGAGCCCTTGATGCATTAACGTTATATTTCTCACCCTGCTAAACGACCATGTTACTCTAGACCATGGCCACTTAGTACACCAAAAGACATATTGGGCTATGAACGATGTGATGGTCAATTTAGTTCACACTTCACCATATTCAAGGTAGGTACATACAGAAGACATACCCAAGTAAAAAAAAGTATATTTAAATTATACTCCAATATTATACTTCTAGTATACTTATGTTTAACCATAAGTATGTATTCAATGAAATTAAGTATATTTGAAGTATATTTTCAAAAAGAAGTATATTTAGGATAAATAAAATATATTTCAAGAACATTTAAATATACTTTTTTTTACTTGGGTATTTTATTATTTAAATGCTATGAAATGTGTTAAATTGGGTCTGAGCAATTAATTTCTAGTTAGTAGTAATATAGTTGCTCATATTCCCAAAAATATGTTTATATTTTGATAGTGGTAACGTAATGAATCTGGGTTTACTCTTCTATCCAGCAATATGCTGATCTTGAAACCTATCACAGATGAACATTTGGAATATTAAATATAGCATTGACTCTGTCTACTGTTTCCAACTACTCCTTAAGTCTGTGCATATATATTCAAATGCAGTCCTCATAATTATTCAGAAAGGAAAAAGCTGAAGAGATGTTGATGTGGAGTTATCAATGAAAAATGACATCTTGTTGAGTTAGAAATTCTCTTTGTTAGCAAGGTTTCTCTAGTTAATACCGAACCTTTCTTGATCCCCACTGCTGTAATTGGAATGCACAGGGAAACGCCTGTCTTATTTCAGTCTAGATGAGAACAATGAAAGAAATGGGTATCACACTAGACGTAAGGCTTTTTAATCAATGCAGCAGCTCTCTGTTCAAAACTAGTGTTGTACTTTTTAATGAGGGCGGGGGTTTGTAAATCTAGCTTCTCTACCAAAGGAGATTATATGTCCAATTAAGGAGACTCTCACTTCAACTGAGAGAAACTCATGTCTTTGTTATTTGTTGTTGTTGTTGTTCTGAGACGAAAGCACTCTAAACATGAGGATGTGTATACTGTGTTAAACATGAGGATGTCTACCGTGTTAAATATGAGGTTATACAAACAGTGTTAAACATGAGGGTCTATATATATCAAGACTGTAAAAACATGAGGACCCATCTATCAACACTGTAAAAACATGAGTGTCTATCTATCAACAGTGTTAATATTGGGAGTGTACATATCAACAGTGATAAACATGGGGGTGGGGTGTACATTATGCAGTGTTAAACTTGGGGGTGTATATACAGTATCAACAGTGTTAAACATGGGGGTGTACATATCAAGAGTGTTAGACTTGAGGATGTCTAAAGGTTTGAGGATGTGACTCCCTCCAATATCCCTTCATCAATGTTTTGCTTTCAAACTGGTGGTAGAGAACATTTTCACAAGCAATTTTGTGAAAAACAAATGTATACTTGAATTTATCCCCAAGAGCTTCTGCATCAATGTACCTAATACATTTTAGGTTAAACATGTAGATTAAACATTAATTGAAACACCTAACAATACACATTTGCAATCAAAAATACTCAACCCCGATTGCATATCAGGGCCTGTATTCACTAAATATTTTATCTTACCACTAATAGCAGTACAAGTTTTTAGCTAAGAGTTAACTCTTAAAAAAAATTCACAGAGCTGCTGAGACCAACTTTTAGAAAGGAATTCTGACAACTCTTACGCTAAGAGTAAGGGTGTTGTTGACCCCGTTGCTATAGATGATGCAATGTTCCATGAACAAGCTTACTTACTATGCCTGCAGTGATTGGCTGATAAGGGGTTTGTGTCCATCAGTGAATGAATCACAGTTATATTGTAGGATGTTTGATAAAGTGATATTGAAATAAAGATAGACAACAAAAAACTGTAGCTAAAGTGTCCCCAATTAAAACTGAGATGGAGAATTATATACTGACTAGTCAAGGCTATGTTCTGCAAATTGTCAGCCTCTTACATGTCTGGCAGCTCATAAATAATTAGCGGATGTGCATAAGCAGTCCTTTCATTATTAGACTAGAACATCGACCTGACGTTACATCGGGCAAACAAAAACCAAGAACAACTTTTACTTCTAGGGCAACTTGTGCTTGGAATGAATGACAATGTTAAAGATACATCTACAAATTGGGATAACTTCCAAAACCAAAAAAGACACTTGGGAAGAACATATATGCCTGCAAATATGAGGCTTTCCCAATTCCGTCTAGGACCAATGACTGTAAAAAAATGTTTGGAGTCTCAGATCAATGGCGAAGATTGCAAAATTCAAGAGACAACTGCCACAGGTTATAGGACAATAGGGCAATGTATTAAAATACACTAGATCACAATGTTTTATTGTCTATCATTCAATGTATTTAGGCAAAATAAAAATATAATTTAAATATAAATGTATATACATTGATTTTGATTAAATTCGTTGTTATTGCAAGCTATATTGACATTTAATCCATATTTTGAAAAATGAATTGCCTTTATTAGGAGGAGGCTCAGCATTTTATGATAATTTCTGATTTGGTCTTAGTGACTTAAAATGTTTCACAGATTTGGGAGCTGGCTTAACGGCTAAAACCCTTTGTGAAATACTCTTACACCAAAAATCTTGAAGTTCTAAAATTAGCAGTGACACGCCCATTGTTTTTAAGTATTTCTCCTAAATGAATGATTTACAGTAGGAGCTACTTTTAGCCTTAACATGTTTTGTGACTATGGGCCTTGACTACTGCATGAAGTTTTCTCCTAGTATTTCCTGATACTTCAGTGAATCCCTCTTGCCTTCCACACGCTGCAGGTTTCCTGTGCCAGTGGATGCAAAGCAGCCCCAGAGCATCACAGAGCAACCAAAATGCTTGACTGTGGGCAGGATGTTCTTTTCATTGTATGCTTCATTTTTTCTTCCTCAAGACCTACCACTGATTCATCTTGCCAAAAAGTGCCAGTTTTGTTACATTGCTCCACAGAAGAGAATCCTAAAACCTCGGTGGCTTCTTTATATAATTTTCAGCATATTGGAGCCAACTTTTTTTCTGCTTTTGGGTCAGTAGTGGTGTATATCTTGGGGTTTTGGCGTGGAAACCTTCTGCGTGTAGTACGTGTACTTTTTTCTGAATGGTGAATTTTCAAAATGATAACCACTGTAGCAAGCTGAATATTTACATAGCTCTTTATGCCATAGCACCAGATTAAGCTAACGAGCTAGGCAAGCTAATCCAAACCACATATTGAAAGAGGTGGGATAGTTTTTGTAGAACTGATTTGCTAACCGGACACGTAGCTGCTTTTACAATCTCCCCCTTCTGGAGTGACTGAGTCGGTGGCCACCGACTACATGTTTATGTTTGGTTAGTGTCCTGGACTGTCCTTGTTATTTGTGTTTTCACCAATTGATCACCTTGATGTCACTCAGCTGTGTTCCATCTAGCCATCACTTCCTGTATTTAGTTCTGTTGATTATGTCGTTAGCTTGTAGTTCATCATCTATTCATAATGTTGCTTGTGAGGTGTTGTATGTGTATACAAATTCAACTTTAACTTAGGTTTTGGCTCACCAAAGCCTCAATGTTTTGTATTAAACTTTCAGATTTAAACAGTGTTTCATTTTCCTCCATTTTTCCCTGCACCTACAGTAGCTGTTACATCTATGTACGTAAGTACTAACTAATAGCTTGCTTAATAATTTAATGCATGTCTAAGAATATTATTAGTGAATCCAACTAAACAATAAGGTAATGTTAACCTACTGTGTGAGAATACAGCTCAATGTGAGTAGCATAAAAGAACGATTTTCAAAGGAAAATCTGAAAGACAATTCGAACTGGATTGATAGCCGATTGGCTAGAAATGGCCATATCATGATGGAGTTTGGTGTGGCAGTCTAAGCTCCAGAACACACGAGCCCCCTTGCAATGGAGGGTTCGAGCCCTGCCTCAGCCGACTGTATGTGCCATCCCTCTCTTTCTCACTTACACATACTGTACCTGTCTCCTTAGCTTTTGCTTCCCATTGTCCTATCACTACAAATACCCCAATGGTCAATATGTTTTTGATTACTGTCTTCCTACCTTTGTTCTATTCACTAAATATTCAACTTATGAGCTTATTGTTAGTAAGCAGAATGTCTGGTTCCTTCATTGATGTCAAGTCTTAATGTAGTAAAGCATTCCCAAAATGTCTCCCTACCTCCATGTGTGACCTTTGACATGGGCTCAGTGCTGTGGAAAATACAGTCTGGTTTTCAACACTCATGCTGAAAAATTGTTGTTCAGAAGGTCAATTCAGGTTTATCAAAACATGCTTGGAACCACTAGTCATGACTCCATGAAGAATGTTTTCTGATGAGTCAAAAGGTGAGTTTATCATACAGCAGGTGTCCTGGTATGTCTGCTGGAAACCTTTCTCAAACTAAATCCTATACCTTAGCTTCACAGTGTTTATGGACACACACCAACTATTGAATCTCAGAATCTGAGATTGTGTTGTAGACACAGAGAGAAATAAAGTGTGTGTGTGTCTTTGAATGTATGCTTGTTTATTTTTAAAGTGTTTGCACGTAAGCCATCATTTTTCTGTGCTGTGTCATGAAAAAGGCGGCAGTGTAAGAGGTCAGGCAAGACGTGACTGTGTCCTCCCCATTGCCCCGCATCACCTTCCAGGGCAGGCCAGACAAATGAAGGGCGCACACCCCACTCCACACATGCACACATTGACCCTCAGGGATGCAGGCTCTGACTGGTGGCAGTGTCAGGTCATGCCACAATTGCCGAAGGCTCCGTTTACATTATGATAGCTTTCAGCTAAAATGTCTAGATGTAGGTGGCAGGTCACATATATACTACATCTCTCGAGAAAAGCTTGAGATGAGACAAAATCATTTCCATACTGATTGTCGTATCTCAAAAAGACAATGGAACGTTTGTGGGCGTGTCATGGAATTGAGCACTTCACTCAAAAACCAGACCATTCCACTGACCTACACATGAAGAATTTCCCTGCAATGCACATTTCTTGAGACGTTCCTGAACAATTGCATATACATTTGCAAAATATTAGTTTGATGAGGGGAGAGGTCACGCTCAGCGCCACCGTCATTCCTCTCTCTCAGAAAACAGAGGGGAGAAGGAGGTCATGGGTCATTGCCCAAAGGATGGTGAGAACAATGAAAGAGCTGGAGGGAGAAGATAGAGGAGATGACCTGTGAGAGTGTGACGACTTCTCTCCTACAGCAGGTCACACATGACTGTCACCACCAACAACTCCTATCTAATGGATGTGGCTCAGGCTTGTGACTGCAGTCACTCATGTAATATGTTGTCATGTGCTGTCACACGGACGTGTACCATATGATCGTGTGAAGCACATTGTTATGGTTACAATATCTGACCAACCCATTACATCAATGAGCTGACCTGTACCCTGTTGATCCTAACACCCAATTGGTATTCTTTATCAGAAGCTTAGTGCATTCAGTGGCATAATAATATTTCATAGTCAAATGGTGCATTAGTTTGCCCGAGAAGTCAAACTCAACAATGACAAGACTGAGCAGTTCTTCTGTGGGAAGGCCTGTCCACTCCAAGACATGTCCATCACATTTGATAACTGCACAGTATCACCATCCCAGAGTGCAAATAATTCTCATCCTCTGCTAACATCAAGGCTGTGACTCATTCCTGCAGGTTCATAACATTTGCAGAGCGCGACCATACCTCACCCAGGAAGCTGCCCAGGTAGTCATCCAGGCACTCGTCATCTCACGTCTGGATTATTGCAACTCACTCCTGGTTGGACTCCCGGCATGTGCCACCAAACCACTACAACTCAGAATGCAGTGGCTCACCTAGTGTTCAACCTTCCCAAGTTCTCCCACATCTCCCCACTTCTACACACACTCCACTGGCTTCCAGTTGAAGCTTGTATTCACTACAAGGCCATGGGGCTGGCCTACAGAGCAACAAGAGGAGCTCCTTCCCTCTACCTTCAGTTAATGCTCAAACCCTACATCCCTGCACAGACTCTTCCATCTGCCACTTCTGGGCTCCTGACCGTCCCATGCCATGCCTTTGGGAAGTCAGCTCCCAATCCAAGCAGTCAAAACTCTTCGTCCTGGCTCCTCAATGGTGGAAACAGCTTCCACTGGAAGCAGAGTCTCTACCCATCTTCAGAAATTTCCTGAAAACCTTCTTAAATTAGTTGTATTCCACCTCTGTTGTCTTAATGTTTTGTTTATCTTTATGATCCTATTCCAGCACTGCTTTTGCCTGTTCACTGTTTCAAATATTGAATGCTCTTACTACTGAGTTGTTTCACCTAGTTTCACCTAAATGTAGGCACTCACTGTAAGTCACTCTAGATAAGAGCATCTGCTAAATTACTAAAATGTAAATCTAATGTAAAATGTAAACTATACATGTTATGCTTAAAATTAGGACTGAAGATTTGCAACCCAACCTTCTGTTAGTGTATTTTTTTCATTTCTCCACATATTTTCTCAGATTGAGGATAATTTAAACAGACTGTGAAGAAATGAGGGGTGTATGTCATGTGGGCTCTCAGAACTACCTATATTTACTGCTGAAAGTGAATTCTTTATGAGACTACGGATATCAAAGACAGGAGGATCAAAGAGGATTTAATAAGCTACCCAGTGTACCTGGAAAACCTGGACTTTCATCTAGCGCATTTTCCTTGGTTTCTTCATTTTGGGATTTCGCCAAGGATCGACAAGGCAAAACATCTGTAGTCACATTGTCATCCTCTATTCTTTAATTTGTTAGTCTGGTACACCTTTGTAGCTGGAAAATGTCCCAGCAGCCAGCAAGCTGCCTCTTCTGCTGCCTGTCTCAGGTTTTGTACCCCCCAATGAAATGTGGTTGTCGTTTAAAAGGTGTGTCTCCTCTTTTCACGTTACACTTGTGTTGGCACATGTTAGCTTTGTTTTCCCAACTGCCTGTGCAGTTAATGGGAGTCTATGATCTGGAGAGAAGTGGAGCAGTGTGAGACAGAGTGAGACACACCACAGGACTTGCAGCACTTCAGGAGTGCACGTTTCACATCTCCTTTAGACAACACTAACCACACGGCTGATTCTGTTTGAAAAACTGATATTTTTCTACGAGATTTAGGCTTTTAAACGGGAGAGTCAACACTGAGCTTAGCCATGCTGGGGAAGATTTAACACTAAGTAGAACTATTAAATCTATAAATACCACATGGGGAATTATGGTTTATTTATTTTTACCTGAAAAGTTCCACTGCCACTTTGCTGAAATTGAATCAATGAAAACACAGCACTGAGGCACGAATCCTGTTTTGTATGTCATCCATTCATGTTCTCTTCATAAAAAAAAAATGTTTTTACATTCACAACAATGGGAAGAACAAGTTGAAAACATAACAATACCCCTAAAGTACAAGACATCATTATAATTTCATAATAAATTTATGTTTGCATAAAGGAAAATATTTACTTTTTCTAGGCAGACCATATAGTTCCAGACACGATCCCCTTCGGCCAGTTACGGTCCTTGCTGCATCACTCGAAACGAAATCGAGAGAGAGTTCCTTTGTGATCCTTATATTTAGATGAGCAATAAAGAAACTGTGTGGGAGAGTGATGGACGCGAGGAGTGATGGACGCGAGGAGCACATACAGTGTGCGTGTGCCAACGGACAGTGCCGTGCCACCAACCGCCCACCCCCACCCACCGACGGCTCCTTCGCAAAGCCTCAAGATAGCAATACACCCAGAATTATCCTGAACACACCTCCCTGTGACACCAGCAAATGGGCACAGGTGTATTTGCTATTTAAACGATGCCGGAGCCAGAAATTGACAACCAGTGTTGGGGAAGCTACTCTGAAACTGTAGTTTAACAAGCTACAAGCTAGTTGTAAGTTATTGTAGTTAAACTACAGTCAAGCTACCCTTTTTGAAAAGTAGTTAGCTACACTACAAATTACTATCAAAAAGTAGCTAGCTACATTGAAACTACTTAGATTTTTTTTTAACAATGTATATTATAAATAACTGAAAAAGTGTCTGAGGAATGTATTAAGTAAAATATGTTCTGTTTAAAACAATGCAATACAATTATGATTTCAAAGAGAATTGTTTTATTACACACAATGCTCAAATATCTCAGACTGTCAGGCTTTACTTTCCTTGAGAGATATGAACTAGGACAAAAGGCCATGGGTAATCAGTTGTTTCTCCATCCTCCGATTCTGCTGCCATGTCTTGCTCCATCATGAATAATATAGCATGGGTATGTCGAACTTCAATTGTCAACCCACTTCTGTATGTCAGCGAACCGTAAGCCGCAAGTCGCGTGATTAAACAACAGGTGGTGTTAATGCACACATTTTGTTTGTATTCTAATATGAAGAAGCTGCGCTGCTTCATTCATGACAGGCTCGACTGCCAAGCTACTGAAAAATGTAGTTAAGTTAGTAGCATTGCTACTTGTAGTTAACTACTCCCCAACACTGTTGACAACTGCGTCAGTCTTAAACTAGCAAAGTTCGGGCTTTGCGCTGCATTGCGCCGGGTGCAAGATAGGGCCCAGAGTCATTAGACAGAATCCAGATCAGCAGCACAACCAGGACAACTAGGTGAACAGGAAGGGGGACAACAAGGTGAACAGGATGAGGGACAACCATGTGAACAGGAAGAGGGACAACCAGCTGAACAGGATAAGGGACAACCAGTTGAACAGGAAGAAGGACAACCAGGTAAACAGGAAGAGGGACAACCAGGTGAACGGGAAGAGGGACAACCAGGTGAACAGGAATAAGGTCAAGCAGGTGAACAGGAAGAGGGGCAACCAGGTGAATGGAAACAGGGACAACCAGGTGAACAGGAAAAGGGACAACCAGGTGAACATGAACAGTGACAACCAGGTGATCAGGAACAAGGACAACCAGTTGGGCGGAGGAGAGTGACAGCAGAAGGCGAGATATGCAACACAACATTTCACAAGACCCCAGAAAAAATAGAGGGGGCATCTCATTCTATCCAAATGAATAGCAGACAGACCATATTCTCTTGTCACATACTAAACTAATGCAGTGTGAAACATGAAGACTGTGACAGGACCAGTGTTGGGCAAAGGTACTTTTAGGATTACCTTTTAGTTACTTGATGAGTTCACAAGTTTTGGGAAGTCCCTAATTAAGACAAAATTATCAGGTAAATGGAGTTTACATCTTACTGGTGACCATGATTGATATTTTCTCTTTTTATTTGTTTTATAGGTCACTGTTAAGATATGAACACCATTTACCTGATAATTTTGTCTCAATTAGGCACTTCCCAAAACTTGTAAACTCATCAAGTAACTGAAAAGTAATCCTAAAAGTAACTTTGCCCAACACTGGACAGGACATACTGAACCTTCTCCCACATGACAGACTGACTCTACTCGCCACTTGAGAGACTGACTGTGCTCCCACATGACTGACTGACTCTACCCCCACAGCACAGATTTAACCTAATCCCGCAGGACAGACTGACCCTACTCCCACAGGATGGACCTACTCTCTCCCACAGGACAACTACTGCAGCCTAAAAACCAAGACTTAGGTAGGTATCTCATGAAGACTGAGGTAGGAGGTGTCAAAGGATTCATGCTGAAGGTAACAACAGCACAGGGCTCATCATACACACACAAACACACACAAACACACACATCTGTGCCTACAGCAGCATAACTAAAGACTGTGCCAGAGATCCGGCATGATCAGCCTGTCTGTGGAGCAGCTTTAATGGAGTGTGCCATACAGTCCTTAAATGTTGTCTCTTTAAAAAATCTCCCTGATTATAAGTGGAGGCAATTAAAGGGCATTGCAGGAGGCCTGGCTGCCTTGTAAAACACACTACAGGATTCACACACGCACACACGCACAGACAATATGACTCGCTCATTGGCCTGGGTGGGTGTTTGCATGGATGATTAACATTTAATGATAATGATAGGGTTCTGTGCAGGGCAATACAGAGGGGTTAAGTAGTGATAATAACAGTGCAACTCCAAACACATCTGTAATACTGCTGTCTGCACAGCTACTGATGATGGTGAAATGACTGTGTAATTCAGGGCAGATTGCTTAGCAGACAGTGAGACGATCAGTACTACTCAGAGGGCCTCTTCATAAAAGGTGATGTTACACACATTATCAAACCCACAAATAAGAATGTCATGTGGCTGGGTTTTACTACAATTGACGAATTGCAAAAGTGAGGAAAAAACTATTTGCACTTCAAGTCGAGATAACCTTCACTTTACCAAGTTGTTTATGAGGCATCAAAACAATATCATCAATCATGCTAAATAGAACTGCTTAAATGGTGGGAGGGGCGGAATTCCAGTGAATTAGGGATGTCACGCACCCTCAAGCAAAACATGTCTATCTTAATGTGTCTGGGAGTGTATGTGTGTATATTTGTCTGTGGGTGCGTTCCATGGCCCAGTGGTCTGGATCCATTCACCCTGGGGCGGTGTATCCATCACAGTTTAAACACCCAGTGAGTGACCCTGTAAAGCCCGGGGCCTTCTCTGGCTCTCCTCCCAGTCGCTGAGTCCCAGAGCTCCCCTCTCTCTATGTGACCACAGCTAGGTGCTCACACCTGAGCCTCACAAACACTGAGACACACAGCCGGCCCGTCCTCTAATGCCCGCATCACATATCTTGACCACAAGCAGGTGTAAAACACAGAACCAGCCCTGACCTTCCTGGGGCCGGAAGCAGCATTTGGTTAATGGGCCATCAATCAATGAATCTACATTTATTTTATAAAGCCATTTTTACAACAGCAGTTGATTTGACATATACAGTACCTGGCCTAAAACCTCCAAGAACAAACAACAACAAGTGATACAGAGTGACTAGGAAAAACTCCCTAGTTGGTGGAACCTAGGAAGATACCTAGAGAGAGGCATAGTCAGTAAGTAGCATCAACACATTTCAGTGGTCGTGGGCAGGGAGAACGCAATGCTCTATGGAAATGTACAGCTGGAGTCACCAGGTAGAAATGGGATCACCAACAGCACTGGGGGGGGGCATAGGACGGGGACAGGAAGGAGTCATCAGGCCACATGGTCCTGAACCATGTTCCATGGTTTTGGGTCCTCCTAGTATCAACATGACATCAGACACATTAGAGTTACCTTAGTTCTAGTACCCCAAAAATAAATATATAAAGTGCCTCTCATCCCCAGTCACATATCAATGAGACTTAAGTAGGGACTGAGAAAGCAAACAGGCATGATTCAGACCCACCCACTTTGCCAAGATTACACCACCAAAGGGACACCAACAGACCACAACCACCCTGAGAGCATAGAGTATAGTCCACACAGTGTGCTCCCATCCCACATAAGTGGGGTATCATGAGGCAACATGAGCAGGCCAGTGACTTGTCCCCTGAGTGGCGTTCGAGCAAGGATATCCCAGTGGAGAGAGGGGAGCCTACCAGGCAAGACAGCATGTGTGTTTCATCAGCAGTGCTGCCGTAGCCCATATGGAAATCTAATATATGGCCATATATGTATATATATGTATATCTATATGCATGTTACTTATTTGTCCTATATCGGCATATATGGTGGAAACATCATCACCTATATGTACATATATGTCGAAATATACAAGAATTGGCCGTTTTTATATATGTGACATACAGTTCCACATTTGACATCCAATTCTGCATTTACCTATGGTTTACAGAGTGTATAAGTGATGTAATATATAATTTCTGTCAATGTACATAATTAAAGAGATTCGGTAAATAAATAATATAGAAATACTGCTACATCTAGTTAACAATTTGTCTACAAATTTAAACAATAATGAATGCTTATGTGTGAGATATTCATGTTATATACATTACTGTACTGTATATGTGATGATAAGTAGGGGTATGACATGTATGTCAATTAATTAACTGGTAAATTTTTTTTTAACTTCTTAAAGATCGCCCCCTAATTGTCATGTTCATCCTAAAAAAACATACCCAAACTTAACCTCTTGTTACACTGGCAAGGAGCAACATATGGTTGATATTTTTGAAAAGGAAGGACTTTGAATTTTTTGGAAATGTAAAATTCATTTAAAATAAATGTACACAGTGAATATATCACAATATGAAAGAAAGAAAATGCATTATTATTTTCAGTTTTTTATTTTTCTACATTTTTCTACATCAGCGCCTGGCTCTTAAAGTGTTTGGGAGATTAATCTCTGATTGGTTTATTGCATGTTACGCCCAAAACACACCTATAAATTTCTGAAGACACTTAGTACAACCCTTTTAGACCATGCGCCCAGCGCATGGACCTTTTAATCCACTGTCAAACTAGCAAAAGTGAATTTAAATATGGCCAAAGCGCACTTGCGCCATGCGCTTTACGCAATGCTCTTCACACCAAGCGCTTAGATCGTTAAAATAGGGCCCATGTATTAAGAAAGTGTCCTGTAAAAACTTCCAATCATGTCCCCCAGGGGATGACAACATATGTCTAAATCATTAGAATGATAGAGTAAACAGCCAAGGAGCTATAGACTATCTTGTAAGAGGACCCCAAGTGTTCTTCACGATTGTGCCCAAATGTATTATAATGAATTAATTAATAATTTTCATATAAATAACTATAAAAAATAACATGGTTTCCATTCTTGCAAAACACACATTCATACAAATTGCATGATATGGTTTAAAAATACATATTTATACAAAACACAACTAAATCTAAAACGAAAATGACCACTTGACCCATCCGGGTACACGTGTCTAGTTTATGTAGTTTGTGGCTTACAAGAATCAATATAAACATGAGATGGTTTCTATCCTTATAAAACACACATTCATACAAATGGCATGATATGGTTAAACTTTTTTTTATAAAACACAACGGTTACACTTTATTTGGAGAGTCCGAAATTCCATCTGTTGGTGCTCTTCAGATAGTTTGTTGATGATATGACTATCAACAAACTATCTGTTGATAAGCAACTATTTGTGTAGTTAAGGGTAGGGGTAAGTTTAGAATATGTTTTAGAGAAATGGTTAAGGTTAGGCTTAACATTAGGGGAAGGGTTAAGGTTAGGATTAGGGTTAGGGTTAGTAGATAGTTTGTTAAAATGTTGTTGATAGTCTGCAGATAATCTGTAGAGCATCTACAGATACACTTTTTGGACTCTCAAAATAAAGTGTTACCAACACAACTAAATCTAAAATGGAAATAACTTCATACACTGACCCATTTTCTGCGCATTTTTCTTTGTGTGTTGCAATGCGATGTAAAACTAAAAGTCATCTTACACTAAAAGCCATATGGAAATCTAATATATGGCCATATATGTATTTATACTTATACTGTATGTCAGATATCGGCATATATGTTGGAAACATCATCACATACTGTATATGTACATATATGTTGAAATATACGTAAATTTGAAGTTTTTATAAGTGACATATATTTCCGAATTTTGTAATTCAAATTTTGTAATCAAAATATATGGTCATATATTTTCAAATATATGGTCATATATTTTCAAATATATGGCCATATATTTTCAAATATATGTCAAGATTTTTCATATATATTGCCATATATGTCCATATATTAGATTTCTGTATTTAAATATGTAATTAAATATGGTAATACATAGTAGAATCTCCTTTTCGAGATGGAACTCCTTGTGTCCTAAATAGCGTCCAGAGGTGAAAATGTTGAATGAAAAAACTGAAAAACTGAACAGTAAAATAGTTTGTTGGTAGACTCATGAAATAGAGAGTTTAGCATAGATTTTAAAATATAGAACAAATGTATAAGAGTTTAGCAATTGGCCATTCAGCTAACAGCAAACAACAACATACACTAACAAAACAGGGCCATCCTACCTGATCCGTGAGCCATGTAAACCATTTTCCATTGCCACACAGTCACAGCTGACACCCCAGTGCTCCAACTTCAATCCTTCCTCCTTTAAAACTGCACTATGTAAAATTCCATTAATTTGTCCTGTTGTTCCAAATTTTAAATAGATTTTTTAAATTATATATATATGATTTAAATGTTTTTACTGAACACAGAAATATTACAGTGACAATATAACCAATTTCCGAAAATACAAAATATTATTTTGTCAGTAATTAATGTCAATTTTGCTATTATATTACTACTGTCTGTATGTTGTACTATTTAAATTGATGTTTTCAACCCCTGGATCTAATATGCTAGTTCATAATGTTTACTAGTCCTAAAAAAAGGTTGTATTTTTTGTATTTTTTAAAGTTACTAAGTGCAGGTTTAAAACAGTTAGATATTATTATTTACATAATTTGGGGTGCTTTTAGGGGCCATAGGCAACTGCCTTGTTTGCCTGTAGGATGGGCCGGCTCTGCTAAAACAACAAACGTTTTTAGCTTAAGGCTGTTAGGTTCGGCTTGTCCTCTCAATAATATTTACTAATACTCTTATTTTATATGAAATAATTGTTTGTTGGATGAGACGTATAGGTGCAGATGAGTTAATAGGAGGACACATAGAGGTAAATACCAATAAATATGCTATATCTCAGTCAGCCTTTAATCATTAATTTCACCGCCATCCATCCACCTTGCTAACTGTCGGGTCAAACCAAAACAATAAGACGCACAAACCTCTGCCTCGTCTGGGTGAATAGTAAAGGCAGAGTCTCGGTGATCATAATTACCTATGAAATATTGATGGCTATAACTTTTTCTGCTGCTTAGGACCCTGAGGTCCTGTGACTGTCGTGGTTCAATGCCACAGGAGCACACAGATACAGGAAGCAGTTTCGCTTGGAGCATGTGAACTTGAGTCCCTGTTGAATAATTAACACAGGGATAATTAACTGTGCCGATAGATTAGCAGTATTAGCTCACTGGTGCTATTGTTTTGCATGCTTTGTCTCGGCTCACCATGCTTCTATGTTGGCATGCTTTGTCTTGTTCTACCCAACTACTATGTTAGCATGGTTGTCTTGGCTCACTGCGCTACAAGTTTACAATGCTTTGTCTTTACTCACCATCCTACTATGTTAGCATGCTTTGCTACTAGGTAGCCTATGGAGTTCCAGTAGTAGTCTCCTCTACCAGGCAAACCTCAGATTTCTCTGAAATTCAGTTACTAGTGTCCACCTTCAAAGCATCATTCATTTCCTATTGTTCCTCCAATTACAGTGTTTGATATACCATTGTAAAGCTCTGATCTGTTCATTATCACAAAATGTAAAATCTCAATATTTTTATGAGGAGCCTAGTTTCCAAATCTGGTCACATTTGTCAGTAACATTACATTTCAATCATACAATTACATAATAACACCTTCCTATTGTCACATATGAGTTGGGGTTTTCATGTATTGTCTTTGTGATTCCTCTGTATGTGTTGTTCTGCCTCCCTCTTGTGTCTAGTTCTGGTATAGGGTGACGCCATTGTTTAGACACAGATGGGGTTAGTTAGTAATTAGTGTGTTGTAGTATTTAGCATGGTTGTTCTCCCCTTGTGTCTTGTCGGTCAATGTTTCCTGTGGCGTCTTCATGTGTCTCGTTCTCCCCGTTTGGAATTTATCACGAATACTTGCTTTGCCCCACGAGGCAGTGTTATTTTGATTTATAATAAAGTCTATTGGATTATTGGAACCTTCGTGCCTGTCTCTCCTTTAAGACGTGACACCTATATACAATTCTGTAGTGTATATACAGGTTAGAATGATGTTATTTCCTGCAGTTTCTGTGTGTGGTCCTCTGCTTGAGTCAAGTCTACAAGACCTACTCCAAGTGGACAAAACCATTTCAATAAACCTCACACCAAACGTTAGTTTTTATGTTGTATTGGACATTTGAAGGCCAGTGTTATAATCTAGTGGACATTAATCGGTACGCAATGGGTGCTTGAGAGAGTTTGCCTCCGAAAGGTACATACTTTGTCCTAAAGTGCCTTATCATTTTGGATTTAGAAGACTCTTGGCTACAAGATGAATAAATAAAATCCAACATTCTGAGACATAATATAATATTAAATAAAAATGAAAGAAATATATATTTATTTTCTTGTTTATTATTGTGAAATACATGTAAATGTTGAAGAATAACCCTAAAAATCCATATTGGTATGCCCCCAGGGCTTGAGAACCCATGTATTAAATATTGGGTGACATAAAAATAAGTAAATACTGTCTGTACATATTTTCACAATTGTTCTATATGTTTTTAAAAAACCAGCCACACCCTCCCCAAAAAAACAATAACCTGTTTAAATGCAGTCTGATGTCCTGCATCCTTGCAGAAATGTTATTTTGTCATTTTTGTTTCCTACATCCTGTATGTAATATTTTTAGTGAGCCAAAATAAAGTTGCCATAAACTACCCAAATTTGAGACGCGACATCTCTGGCAGTGATGAACCTACATGGACAAACCACATTCATTATTTGCAGTAAAGCACCCTTTTTCCAATGGTACAGACCAATAGTGTCTAGCAGGGCTACCAACAGGAATCTGTGGGCCCTGGACAAAACTCCACATTTAGGGCCCCCGCTAAAAAAAATGACTGGGCAAAAAAAAAAATGGGGCCCCCTCAGTACTCGGCCCAGGACAACATTCCCAGTTGTCCCCCTCTGTCAGCTGCCCTGGTGTCTAGCATCTTCTAGCATGTTCGCCTGAAATGCATAATAGCACGATGCACCCATTTTATGAAAAACAATGACACTACAACCTTGTAGGCCCATTTAGCGCTCAGGCCATTATTACAGTTACTTCTGTAGATAATCAGAAAATGGTAACAAGAAATATATTTTTACTCCATCTCTCCTAAAAACAGATAAGCCCCAACCCCTGGCAATCCAGCTGTGCTCTACCATAACAGTCTCCCTCTTGATCACTCCTGCTAAGTCATTACCTCATCATAGCTTCAGCACTGGGACGCTTTAAGAGCATTGTGTGTGTGATTGTGAGTGCTAAAGTACCCTGAACTACACATCAGTCAGCAGGCACAGGGCAGCACTGGCGCCACCTGTAATCTATTTTGTGTAACAAGTCGTAATTAATGCCTA
>JACXGM010009606.1:0-27349 GCA_016801145.1 Umbra pygmaea | reverse complement strand
AGATCAAAGCCACTATGTACTTGAGTGGTATGCATCGAGACTGAGGTGTCTGTGACCATACAAATAGCATTTTTTTATTTTCTGATATAAGGTGTTTACTCTTTCACCCCGGTCCCTAAATATGGCAGGGAGCCTAAACGGAGGTACGAATGTGAATGTCTGTTGAATCTCGAATGTGAAACTGATTTCACCTCGGTTCTTGTGTGTACTATGAAATAGAATACTGCTGCTATCCCTGTTAATTCCACATGTATACTCGAAAACTTCAAGGTTTCTGCCCTCTCATTTGCTACAGCTCCTCACGGGTTTCACAAAAATATCAATCATGCCAGAAAAATATCGGGGAGTCTGGGGCAACTCAAAGACTAGCAAAGATATGAACTGTTCATACTTTGGTGACGGGAGCTGTTATTTTGGTGTAGGAGGTTTGTCGCTGACCATAAAAAATGTGTTGTGGACAGCTATATCATCACTAAACTCAAACATTACATGGCTTAAATGTTAAATAGAGGAGCTGTTTTGTTAGCATAATCAGGAACCGCATTTTGCCTTGTAACATTTTACTGCGGTTTCAGCTGTAATATGAGTCCTATAAGATGTCTATAGTTTGTTTTACGTTACATTTTAGTAACGATTAATCGATGGTTGATCGTTAACGTTATCAATGCTTGATTAAGGGAAGTTCCTACATTTAGCAATCCAAATGATTATGCAAATTATATTTTACACTGATTTTACTAAAGAGTTGATGCAAATGACAGTTAACATAATTTCCAAGTCACCAACCATTAGGGTACAAGTCGATTGTCATTGAACAAACCTCCCAATCAAAACAGTATCTTTTTTTCAAAAATGCACTGTTCCAAATTATTATGCACAACAAAGTTTCAAAACATTTATAGGTTGTAAAGAACTGAAAATTGTCATTTGTTGAATCTGCAGCATTAGGAGGTATACTTACATATTTACTGAAATCAAAAGCTATTTCAATCAAACACATCTCAACAGGGCAAGTTACATGTTAACACATGACCCCTTCTTTGATATCACCTTCACAATGATTGCATCCATTGAACTTGTGAGTTTAGAGAGTTTCTGCTTAACAATTTTTGCAGGATGTCAGAATAGCCTCCCAGAGCTGCTGTTTTGATGTGAACTGCCTTCATAGATCTTTTGCTTGAGGATGCTCTAAAGGTTCTTAATAGGGTTGATTTCAGGGGAGGATGGGGGCCACCATGAGTTTCTCTCATTTTATGCCCATAGCAGCCAATGACACAGGTATTCTTTGCAGCATGAGATGGTGCATTGTCATGCATGAAGATGATTTTGCTACAGAAGGCACAGTGCTTTTTTTGTATCATGGAAGAAAATTGTCATTCAGAAACTCTATATACTTTGCCAATGTCCTTTTCACACCTTCAGGGACCCTAAAGGGGCTTACCAACTCTCTCCCCATGATTCCGGCCCAAAACATGACTCTGCCACCTCCTTGCTGATAACACAGCCTTAAGCACACAGTATACTACAGATTCCCGACCTGCTGCACGCCAAAGTGATGTCATGGGAGTGCTGTAACTGTTTCTGCTTGTGAGCATTGGTTAGGGGTGGCCGAATAGTCTCTGGAGGATCATACATCTTGATGTTCGCGGGACTCCAGAGCACACCAGCAACTTCAAATACCTGTTTGCTGCTTTGTAATGGCATTTTAGCATGTGCTCTCTTAATCCAATGACTTTGTCTGTCAGTAACCTTCTTCATTATGCCTTTATCTGCACGAACCCATCTGTGCTCTGAATCAGCCACAAATCTCTTCACAGTATGATGATCACTCTTAAGTGAAATACTTAATGTTTTCATACCTTGTCCTAGGGCTGGGCGATATTTCAATATTTATCGTTATCGAGTTTTTAAAAATAATATCAAGAAGAATATCCCATATCGACATATTGTGATAACAGCTGGTTTTGTTCTGAAACAAAGAAACATCCAACAAATGAGGAGTATTTCATATTGGTTGTAGTTATATCGTATCGATATCAGCCCTACCTTGTCCAAGACATTGCACTATTTGCCGCTTTTCCGCAGCAGAGAGATCCTTTTTCTTTACCATATTACTTGAAACCTGTGGCCTGCTTAATAATGTAGAACATTCTTCTTACGTAGTTTTTCTTTAATTGGGCTCACCTGGCAAACTAATTATCAGAGGTGTCTGAGATTTCAGTGATGCAAAGAGCCCGGAGACAAAATACTACCATCCATGAGTTTGATTGAAAAACGAAATATTTAATGTTTATGAAGCTTCCAATTTGCAAATTAATTTGGAACATGGTGTAAAGCTGATTTTGTAGCATATTAAAACTATTTGAAATAATGTCCATATTATGACTGTCTCGTCGTTGTTAAAAAGCTTATGGGGGTTTGTGGGACATGGTTGGCTAATTTGTTTCATTGCAGCACAAGCTACCTCATTGTAGTAGTTGGCTGTTTAAGCCTGATTATGGCTTCTCTGAATTTTCCCGGAGCCTTCAGAATGAGGCAGCGCAAATTAACATAGCGCTGCCTGGGTTTTGGGATCGTTCAATCGAATTATCGATTTTTTTCCTCGCTTCCCATCTTTCTCCCTTTCCAATTCCCAATTTCCACTGACCCTGCCTTGTCGGCAGCTCTGCAACTCCTTGTACAGATGTGGGATGGTGACATGTCGCTGAGCCGCCCATTTTTTCACTACTCATCCAACACGGAAGCCTTTAGTCAGGTCATGTACAGGATGATTATGCTCATTATTTAACCATCTTTACTTCTGCAATTGAATTTACAGGCACTTGATCTGCACACAAGGAGTTTCTGGAGAGTGATGACGGACTATCAACTTAACCACCTTGCTCTCTAGCGACTCTTTGTGTTCAGATCTGGCACCTGTATGTTCAATCGCAGAAGTATAGTTGGAGTGTAATCATCCCACTCATCAACTCGAGCCAAACAACCCCCATAAGCTTTGTTCCCTTGTTATAACATTGGTCGAGTGGCTTAGTGCAGGTGCTAATAGAACCAAGCGTGTATATGCCGTCAAGAGCATGCCAAAGGTGTAGGTGGCAGTGTAACGAAAGGCTGAAGCCCACGTAAGCCAATCAGATTCCCAAAAATAGCCAAATGAAAATGTAAACAGGTCGCACTTTTGGCGCAGGTGCATGTTCTGGCGCATACTGTGATGTTGGCTGCTTAAACCTCAGTTTTCCTCAGTTTACATGCAAACGTGCAAACTGAGTTTTCCAAAATCTCCACTTTGGCCGGAGTTTTTCGAAAGAATCGTTTTCAAGGGCAAATTCTCTGTTTGCGTGTAAACGAAGGGCACAAACGAAGGGAAATATCTCTGTTTTTCAAAATAAACGTGTACGTGTAAACATGGTCTTAAAACCAAACCTTGTCCACATTATCGACATTGCACCCTTTTTAACAACACAATTTTTGCTTGCTGCTGCGCGGATAATTCTACCTGCACCCTCCATTGTTTTTTCTCACCAGTTATCTAACTTCCAGGTGTTTGTTTCTCACGTGTGTTTGTGTGCATCACGCAGTGGGCATTAAGTTTATAGGGGCGCGGTTTACTCCAAAATAAGATTATTCTCAGTTGTTGCAGCTGGCGGAATGACATGAAAAAAATACAGGTAACGAATATAGCAAACCGCTACATACATGAAGACCGGTATATAGTTTTTTCCGGTATACCTCCCAGTCCTAGTTGGAGTTGCCATGGAGAACTGACAGCTACATGGGTGCTGTTGCCAAGGCAATGACACACGTGGGGGGGTGGCGGCTTGCGGCAGAGTAGACATCAGAGGATATGGCGTCATTGACATTACACTATTAGTTGTTTTGACATCATTGTTTTGACAATATAGCAATATGTTTGGTGTACCTGGATTGAAATAATCCCAGTATTTTTGATTCATGGCTGATTCCCATCTTTTTTTTTTTTTTAAATAGGGAGCCAATGGGTTTTCAATACATTTTCATGGCTTTGGAATATTAAATCACAACCAAATTTGGCATTTTGAAAATCAATTTAGGTCCAAAGTTTCATGATGATAGTTTAATGTGAGGTCCATGGCAATTCATGTTGTATTTAACACCTAGACCTACATTATAATCCACTTCATGTTATATTAGTCTACATCAACACATCATTTAGATTTAACATTTTGCAACTGAGGACTAGAATTGAATCTCCACTGAGTGGGTGTCATGTTTTTTGTGTGGGTGTTAGAGTGGGCACATGGCTTTTCTGCATCATAACTGTATGTGTATGGTTTTGTGACGTTATGATTGTTGCACTAGTTTCCGACATAAAGGGCTTTGGTGTAGTATTGGCTTAAATGACTCAACATGCAAGGTGTTTGTCAGCCCATGCAGGGAGAACTATCAAGATTACACCTGCTGAGGCAATTCTCAAAGCAGACCTCAGTGTCAGATGGAATGTACATGCCCATCTTGTTCCAGGGCACCTCAGTGTGAAACATTCCAAACTAGGCACACACTCAGACCCAGAGCGTTACGTTAAGGACTTCTGTTTGTGCACCTGACCTGGTTAGCCAAGAACTAGCAAACTAGTACACACAAGTTCAGCTACTGTAGCAGTAGGCTACATGCTAGCTAACAAGTTCACACAGCTTCTAATTCTAAATGTAATTTGACCACCAGTGCTGATGGTGGTGGTAACACTCCATCTTCTCTGGCAACAATGTTCCACTTGTAAACTGTTTTGTGGTCTCACAGCTTCTGTGTTCTGAGAAGGACACAGAATGTAATGAAAATGCAGTCATTTTACCTGGCTGTAATTTTATCCAAGATTCTATTACATTGCAGCTCTATTCATTGGTTCACCAATGTAAATGTCACCAATTCCATCTTATCAATGTGTGGGATAATACTTGTTATAACAATATATATTTTTATAACCATTTTAATCAACACAGTCTTTCACCACAATATCTACCACTTCCTATGTACCGTTTGACGTTTTCCTTCCTTTACTCTGACACAGGCACTTGCCTTGCTTACTTTTTATGTCTGTCATGATTTGTTTCCTTCCATCTCTTCCCCCCACCGTTTTTATTTGAGAAGTATTTTCTACTAGGCTCTCATTGTCCCTTTTTGACTACTTTTATCTCTGACTTTCTCCCACACTATAGGAGATGTTGGGGCTCAAGCCCTGTTCACAGTGCCGCGGCGGCCTGGCTTTGGCTCCATGGGGAAGCCTATCAAGCTGCTGGCCAACTGTTTCCAGGTGGATATCCCAAAGATGGATGTCTACCTCTATGAGGTAGACATAAAGCCTGAGAAGTGCCCGCGCCGTGTAAACAGGTATACATCGTTCTGGAACACTGGCTCTAAACAACATATCACTTTTTTTGCTGAGCGTTTGAATTAAGAACGGTTGTCCTACTTGATTGGTAATAGTGTTTAGTGCCTGGTCCTGAGTGACAAATCATTGAAATTTAAAGTTTCAAATTTAACCGTTAAGATAGTTTGAACTGGTTCAGATCCAAATTGCTATCAAGCAATGTTATATTTGGTCCATTACTACAAGCTATATGTGATAGACTGACACCACTAGCATTGAAACACTACACAGATATCAGACTGGTATTCTGAGGAATCAGATCCTTTTGGGATGGGGAGTTTGAGCAATACATTTTAATGCAATTGAATCCACCTGTTACCAGTCAAACCAACAAGCCCACCTACAACTAAACAAGACACTAGAAAAATATGAGATTAGAGACCACTTTTAGTTGCACAATCCTTTTATATATATCTTTCAATGTCAGTCCCTAAACTATTGTAAGATAAGGGCTGTGAAAAGACAACTCATGCATAATTTACTTGGTCTTCTCTTCAGGCTATTTGAAACCATTGGTACCCTTAAACTGCCAGGCACACCCATGTTGAAGGAAGGCTATATTATTGGTCAGAGTGATAGGTTGAAATTAGGGCTGGACGCTAAAATATGTATCACAGTATTTGACAGTATTTATAGTTTTTAATAAGCATTCTCAATTCAGATGGTTTTAAACTGTTCTGACGAACAAAACTGATATTGAAAGTAGAATTTATTTTTTTGTGGTGGATCAGCTGTAATATTGCTGATAGGATATTGCTTCCATCAAAGAGATTATCTGCATTGTCTCCAATCCATCTTATACAGTGTTTATGGATGTGCAGTAAACTGGTATTAAAAAAGTACCGCAGTTCCAAAATTTCAATGTGATACTATGCTAGCATTTTACGTAGTTCAATACTCAAAACATTGCATTAAATAATGTGTCTTGCTTTTCATTGGAATGAAATGCGCGAAACTTCCATTGGAAAATGTGACATTAGGGAAGTGGGCGTGCCTATTGCCCTGTGAGAATGTGTCTGTATAGAAATGTGTGAGAGAGTGAAAGCCGGCTGCTCAGGATGGCAACTCAACGTCATTGTGTAAAAACATGCTGCTCGTAGTAAAATATGGTAGTACCTCGCTTACAAGCCGAATGACAAAGGGAAACCCCAAAACATTGCAGCACCAGTTTGTAAAAGGTGTTTCAAAGTTTGTCTCACGAATGGCGCAAGACACAAGTTCCCATGAATAATCATAGGCTATCAGGCAAAAGCAGGCCTACTGAAAAAAAAATCATGTTTTCTCTACAGTCATGGTCAAAAGCTTTGAGAATAAGAAAAGTATTGGTCTCCACAAAGTTTGTTGTGTGTGCTGAGGTAGAGCTGAGTGTCATCAGCGTAGCAGTGAAAGTCTAGGTGGAAATGGCGGAGGATCTGACCAAGGGGGAGGATATAGATGATGAAGAGTAGGGGACCCAGACAGAGCCTTGGGGGACCCCCTGGGTGACTGTAGGGCTGGGCAATATTTCGATATTTATCGTTATCGAGTTTTAAAAAATAATATAGAGAAGAATATACCATATTGACATATCGCGATAACAGCTGGTTTTGTTCTGAAACAAAGAAACATCCAACAAATGAGGAGTATTTCATATTGCTTGTAGTTCAGTTTTACCTGTCACTTCTAAACAGAAATATAATTAGGTCAATCAATTTTTGTATGTATTGTTTTTATTTGTTTATACAGCAGACTTGATTTAATTAAGTCACAGCAGGTCCTATATATATTTAAATATATCGTCAGGCATATCGTATTGAAAAAATATCTATTTTATGTTGTGATATCATTTATTAGCCATATCGCCCAGCCCTAGGTGACTGCAGGTAATTCCAATTTGTGGTCACTGAGGGAGGTTTAGTGGGTATGGTTAATAAGAGTGCAGTTCCCTCAACACACAGACCCCCAAACCTGGTAAGGAGGATCTGTTGGCTCGCTGAGTCAAATGTTGCAGTCAGATCAAAGAGAATCAGGATGTTGTGGGCACCAGCATCAGCATAGATGAGGAGGTAATTTACAAATTTGAGTAGTGCAGTCTCTGTACTGTGGAGTAGGTGGAAGCCAGACCGGTGGGTCTCAAACAGGTCATTGCTGAGGAGGTAGTTTTGGAGTTGAGGCAACTAGAGGTCGACCGATTATGATATTTCTAGGCCGATTCCGATAAACGATTATTGGGAGACCAACTTTTTTTTTGTTATTCATATTAATTTATGAAGTAAATTATATTTGAATGATGGTCATAGTAAGATTTGTATTTCATTTAACTTTTCCTATTACCAGTTTAATAAAACAAACCTTGACCAATTTTTCACCAATCGGTTTTAGGGCTGCACAACCGGAGTAAAGGCACAGTATCTGAGGTAATAACCAGAAGCACTTGATAAATATCTCTGGTTTTCCCTGATTATAATTTGGTCGGTATATGTTATTCCATAGGAAAACATGTCAGAAATCACCTACTGGCTTAAATTATTTTGTTACTGTAGATGCACCGAAATGCAAATTTATTTTGATATTACCGAGTTTGGGGTTCTATTGATGTGCTTGATAGAGGGTAATAGACATTTTAAATGATAAAATGTTTATCAAATAATTACAGTATTCCCAGATACGGTATATGGTATACTGTTCTATTTCATTTAGTGTTAAAAAAGCCACATCTACCGTCATAACTGAGTATTTTTATACTCGTGGCTCACTGACACTGGCGAATTATAAACTATGTCCTCACCATTGGTTTTGTAGCTCAAACAAAACATCGATGTGGAATTAAACGTTATTCTCTTTTTGCCACCGTCGCGCTGTTGAGTAAAATAATTCAAATTTTTTTGCTGTTAAACTCAACGTCAGAAATACTTTGAAAACCGTGTTTGAGAACAATAGCGACATATATTCCTTGCTAACATGAATGCCTTTTAAATAAATATGGAGGTTAAATAACATGTCTTTTGTGTATAGTTTTGAATAGGCATCGTATGGTTTGACAAGTTAGATGCACAACGATTGTGCGATGGCGAATGGATATCAGTTAAACCAGCACTCGCTTGGTGTCACTAATGTTGACGTTCTGTAGGCTAATGTGATGATAAATTATAAATCCCCCATTATTTATGATATGTAACGTATATACTGTAGCTATAAACTAGTTAACCCTTGTGAAGAAGTTTTGATAAAAATGGGTTGCATTTTCCTGATTGCCTCTATCTGAGAGCAGATCGGATAAAAGTTTAGTTTGATAAAAAGAAAATAGGAACAGCAAAAATGCAGATTAATAATTATTTTGAAAACTCAAAATCGGCCATAATTAACAGGCCAGGCCAATTAATTAGCAAACCTCTACAGGCAACAGTCTTTTCCAGAGATTTGGCAAGGAATAGGTGGTTGAATATTGGGTGGAAGTTATTAAAGATGCTCGTATACAGTCCAGGCTTTTTTAATATGGGTGTGACAGCAGCAGTTTTGTAGATAGTAGGGACAGTGCCATGTGTGAGGGAGAGATTGACAATATGTGTGATGTAGGGACAGAGTGCGGGCAGGTAGGCTTTAAAGAGAGCTGTAGGAATGGGATCCAGTGAACAGGAAGTCGTCTTGGATGATACCATAATTTTGGAGATATAGGCAGAGTCAATGTCATAGGTGAGTTTGGTGGACAGAGTGAGTAGTTGGGGAGGGGGAGGAGGGAGACTGACCAGACAGCAATGTGTAGATTTTTGTGATTTTGTCTTTAAAGGAGTTAAGGAAGGCATTGGCAGGCAGAGTGGGTGAGCTATGGGTGTCATGGCGGGCCTGAAGTAGCTTGTTGACTGTTGAGAACAGTTAGAGCTATTGATAATGTTGGAGAAGTAGGAGGACATGGCAGCACTGATGTCATCTTTGTATGTGGAGATATGCTGTTTGTAGGCTTCAGTGTGGATAGTGAGGCCCGTTGATCTAGCCAGGCATTCTAGGCAGCAACCAACCTGCTTCAGAGAAAGAAGCTCAGGTGTAAACCAGGTATATGAGTACGTGAATGAAATATGCTTAGCTCTGAGTGGTGCCAGGAAGTTTGAAATTGTCAGATACTTTCTTAATACAGTTTTTTATGTGTGTTTTTATAGTTATCAGTGATTTTGTTTTTTATTTTCCTCCCTTCCTAATCCCACTAACCCTTCCTTGTCAGCAGCTCCGCAACTCCTTGGACAGATCTGTGGGATGGCAAGGGGCGCACACATGGTTCATCCATTCACATGTCACCCAGTCGCTGATTCTTTTCGCACTGCTCCTCCAACACGGAAGACTTTAATCATATTACGTACAGAATGATTATGTTCACCAACTATACTTCCACGATTGAAGTTACAGGTGCTCGATATGGACACAAGGAGTCGCTGGAGAGCAGCAGTGCAGTCAGAGAACCCATAGTCAGACTCAAACCTCTGACTATCATGATGTAGACTGTCCTGCAATGCAGCGGCTTAGCCCCTCGTACCCCATGGTTATCAGTGATTTTTCAGTGTTTTTTTCAGATTTTTTCAGATTTGATAAACATTTTGGTATCGGAACATCCCTAATACTGTTTATATATTTTTTATGAATATTTTTATTCATTTTAATATACCTTCCATTATTCTCCCACAACCCATACTACTTCTCGCCAAAGTGGAGTAAACTATTAAACTGTAAAATTCTATCTTCTTTTTCTAGCTTATACATATTATACGCATTTCAAAAACACTATTGGGTGGTTTCCCGGACAAGGATTAATACTAATCTTAGATTTAATTGCACATTTAAGTTGGACTAATATTATAGTCTTGAATTATGAAGTCTGATTTCCAGGAGGATGATTAGAACTTGTCTAGATTTAAGTGAAGACTTACATTAAACCTGAGCAGATTAGTTGATTAATCTCCATGTTGACCTTGGCAATAGAGGAAAATGGATTACCTGGACTATTTCAATGATGATGGAAGTGCACCACCAGGACTGGACAGAAGGGCAGTTATAGACAGGAGCAACCCACTGAATGATTTTGATGAAATCAACTTCTATGACCGTTTCTGTATGTACGTACAAAGAAAATGCAGCTGACATTTGTTTGCTTTAGCCAAGGAATTCATCTGGCTCTTTTAGGGGAAGGCCTATCCCTTCTTCCCTACAAGTCGCAATCACCTTGAGGTTTTCGACATGTGGAACCTTCCATTGTGAAACAGGCACAAGTGAACCAACTTTGTGTGGCGTAAGTGAACCAACTGTGTGAAAAGTGTTCCACAAAGCCTGCAATGCTATATGTGAACGGATAGACAACTACATCAAGTTCCCCGATGCTGCTGCCCATGCCAACTACAAGGTGGACTTCTATGAATATGGGAACTTCCCTGGAGTCATTGGCTGTATTGATGGATGTCATTTTCCAATAAAGTGTTCATCTACAGCAGATGCGGAGGAGTACAGAAGTCATAAAAACTGGCTCTCAATAAATGTACAAAGTGTGTGCAATCCTACTATGCTGTTCTCCAACATTATTGACTCAAGTATATTCCAGAAAACCTCTCTTTGTATGCTCAGTTTGTAGGAGGACAACATAATGGAATCATATTTGGTGCCAGTGGGTATGCACAGAGCAACTTCTTGTTCACCCACTGTCTTCATGCAATCCATCCTGAGCAACAGCAGTACAACCAAGCCCATATCCGCACTAGAGGTGTAGTGGAGCGCATGTTTAGTGTAGGGAAGAGTCGTTTCCAGTGTCTCAGAAACACATTGCACTTTGAACCAAGAAGATACTGTATTGTCATAATTGCAACAGCAGTGCTTCACAATGACCTCAAACAGCATGGCTGCCCATATCCTCAAATGGAGGATGAGGATGACCAAGATCTTCCCATGGTTGTGGCAGACAATGACAGATCGGGACTAGCCTGCAGAGATGCATTTGCTTTGCAGCACTTTTCACAAAGATACCTGAGATGATTGAAGACAACACTTGCCGTGGATTGCTTCATGTTTCTCTCCTCCTCCTTCATAGCTAACTCAACATGAAGTATTTTCATCTTCATTTAATGTTTGTCCTTTTAAATAGTTTAATTTGTGCCCATGAAATTCCATGGCCAGTTTCTCATGTATGGTCAGTCTTTTTGTCCTTGTCCTCCAGCCAGGATTAGTGACACCATCTTCCTGCCTGGCTGCTGCAGATGTAGTGGGCTGAGCTTCATCCTGTCTCAGGCCCTCCAAGCTCTTGTGATCATCTGAGAAATATTATATTGCAGCATTACAGAACACAATTTCTTCAACTGTTCATTAAATAGTTTTGTTTATGGGAGTGCATGACATGACTGACAACATTACATATTCTTTGCAGTCTGAGGACCGTACATGTTGATTGAGTGTGTCCTACATAATGAGGATTGGAATGGTGCCCCGTCTGAACTGTCCAAATGATGATCATCAGGGAAACCTTCCAGGGGTTGCTGGCTATCAATTATCGCTGTCAACACGTCTCCCAGGTCATCGGTCTCTGGTCTTTCTCGGGGTCCACCACCAGTTTTGAAACGCTCCCTATGAACAAAAGCATTTGCCTTCTTTACGTTTATTTTTGTTTTTCCTCTGGATCTTAGAAAGAAAAGAAAATAATAAAGTTTTATTAGCAATTCTGTATGATACTGATATTTTTTAATATTTAGGTCCCAATGTGTTGTTACACAATGAAACACACATTTCAGAGTGACTGATTTGTAAAAGTGGGACAACAAATACAGTATCTTACCTGAAGTTGTTGAAGTGTGTTTTTAATTACATTTATATTTGGGTTGAATTCATTACAAATGGAAGTCTAAACATTCTTTCTTTTGTTTTCTGTTAATGAGTCATGTGGTTTGACACAATTTGCTTCAAGAGTGTTTTTTCAAAGTCACTGAAATTCTTTCACCTTTTCCTTTACCTGTGTCCATTGTTTGGTGAGGTGATTCAGTCCAGGTCCACACAATACTAAAGTTTCGCCCGGTTCCAGCCCTGGTTTTTGTAGCATCCTCAGTATAGTATTTATTAATCTCAAATTAAGCAATGTTTCAGAAAGCCATTTAAGTCTGGATTTATTTAAGTTCAATTAGGCTAGTCCTGATATAACTTGAACTCTGTCTGGGAAACGATCCCTTTATGTTTGTTTTTTTTCCTAGCCTTTGGATATTAGAAATATAAATCACATTGTTATATTTGCCACATGTAACTCAATACTTCAAAGCATATATACATTTTACAGATCTTGTCGTTATTAGTCCCATCCTTCAGCTCTATTAACCTATTAAAATAGTACAGTATATAATTGTGTATAAGTCGATCTGGTGTATATATATCGGCCAGTTTTTTTACCAACAATTATGAAATATGCTATGACTCGTGGGCAATTTGGGTGGAAAACTTGGGACTATGAAATTGTGATTTTTATAATTTTGTCAGATTTTACATAGCAGCAATTGCTGCACTGTACACTCAACTATGACTCGTTATATACACAAGTATATATGGTAGTCTTAATAGTCACTTGACAACCAACTAGAGTCAACAGTCAGTCGAGTTCCACTTATCTGGTGTATTCATTAGTGATAGACCGATTTATCGTCTGGCCGATATATCATGCTGATATTTGTGTTTTTATGTGTATCGGCATAGGCCAATACGTGGCTGCTGCGTTCGCCGATTTCCCGGGCATTATTAACAGACAGGCGTCCACACAGGCAGCTCTAAGTTGCTGGAAATGCTGCAGTTCATGTGCAGACCATGCACTGCTACCTCACCTGTTTTTACATTTGTTAAATGTAGTTTTTTAAGTTTAATAAATGTTCCTTTTTTAAAATGAGACTTGTAACATTTGTTATCATCATTGTTATTTTTATGATTTAAATTGAAGGAACAAAAGCAGTATGCTCCAAATATCAGCTCAAGAAAATCGGCAGCCCATATCGGTAAAAAATTGGCATCGGCACTAAAACATCCAAATCAGTCAATCCCTAGTATTCAAATGAGATTCATTAGGCCTACACTCTCTCGCAGTAGGTGGTATCAAGTGACATGTCCGTGATTTATATCAGTATGTTTTTTATTATATGTTGACGGACTCAGCAGTGACGCATGTGACTTGGTATTAGATTTCTGTCAGGCATTAACGATCAGCTACCGGTAAGTAGGCTACACTAGCACAACCGGTAACTCGACATTGCCCTGCATTCAATGTACAAAAATCTATTGAAACTAGTTCTATAATCTAATTCTATCAACTTAGATCTATCGAACTAAGTCGACTCTGCGTTTTAAAATTAGGTTTCGATAAATAATTCTCGACGTATACACAGTAGTTGAAAGGATTACACATTATAAAACAGGAATACCTATAAATAATTTAGAATTTGACTAAAATATGTAAACCCAGGTTCTTCATATTGTGTGGCAGCCAGAAGAACTAGTTGGATAAATGCCAGTAATTGTTGGCAGTAAGCCAAAAATTAACAAAATATATTTTGGGTAGAAATTGATATTTATTTACATTTTTGTAGATTTTCCTCCCTTCCCAATTCCCTCTCTAATCCTGCCTTGTCAGCAGCTCTGCAACTCCCTGGACAGATCTGTGGGATGATGAGCAGCGTGCACATGGTTAATCTAACCATCAGACTCAAACCCATGACCATTGTGACGTAGACTGTCCTGCAATGCAGCGACTTAGCCGACTACGCCACGCATACCCCCCCAAATTCAGCATTTTTTAAGCAGAAAACTATTCAAAATGCAGAAAAGATATCTTGCATTCTGAAAATGCAGGTGTATTGGTAGGGTAACGGGAAAGCCCTGTATTTCAATTTGTTTTCAGGGGTTCCTACTTATTTAGAAAAAAACACTTTATAACAAGGTTGTCATGATTTGCCATGCTTGTCAGTCTTTTTAATTTTTTATACAGTCTAACTATGATCATGTTTTAGTTCCCACGAGCTGCCAAGCACCTTTGTGTGTGAATTGTAACAAACAGTATGAATGCTGATGAAATACAGCATCAATACAGTTAGCCATAGCACAGATTAGCTGCCATGACCAAACACATCTGCTTCAGTTGAACATGCATTTTCACTAATGAACTCTATATGGACACCAGAAAAATCCCAATTCGCCAACAACCATGAAGACAATGTTATTTGTTTGAATACATTTTGTGTTAAAGCTTTCAAACTCATTAAAAAAAGTGGACTCTTCAAATGATGGTTCAGAGTTACATAAACCTAGGATCATTTGCAATTTGACCTCGAGCCAAACAACTCCCCCTAAGCTTTTTTCCCCTTGTTATAACATTCAAGGTGCAAATGACCCTAGGTTTATAGTATTCCAAACCATCACTTTAAGAAATATTGCTTCAAACAAAAAGTTCAGTTTCACAGGTATTTGGAGACTTCATTTAGAAAATGCTGTCTTTTATGAGCTAACATGACCTCTGGTTGTTAAAAAGAAGTATGATTACTGCCTTCCCACAGCCCCTTTGATGTTATTTTGCCTTTTTGTGTTCTTTGTTTTTCTTGTTTGTAAAGTGCCTTTGGGTCATTTAAAAGCACTATATAAATACCATGTATTATTATTATTATTATCATCATTATTATTATTACTATTACTGAAAGAAAATACACTGCTCGAAAAATTTAAGGCAACAAACAATCATCACAGTATAACAACAAGTCAATTAAACTTCAGGGATATCTATCTGTCCAGTTAGGAAGCATAAGCTATTGTGAATCAATGTCACCTGTTTTGGTTAAAATAAGTGACAACAGGTGCACTGGAGAGGCAACTGCAAGACAACCCACAAACAAGGGAATGGTTTTGCAGGGTTTGGCCACAGACAAGTGCTCTCTCCTTAACCTTACTGAATGATTCTTATTCAGTTTTGCATTTTGCTACTGTCCTTGTCACTCCTGGTAGCATGAGGCGGTACCTGCAGCCCATTCAGGTTGCACAGATAGTACAGCTCCTCCAGGATGGCACATCCATACATTCCGTTGTAAGAAGGTTTGCTGGGTCTCCCAGTACATTCTCAGTAGTGTGGACTGTGGAGGAGATACCAGGAGATGGGCCGTTACACAAAGAGACAGAGACAGGACCGTCAAGGGGCATCAACCCAGTAGCAGGACTGGTAACTGCTCTTTTTTGTGAGGAGGAATAGGAGGAGCACTGCCAGAGCCCTACAAAATTATCTCTACCGGGCTATTGGTTATTCATGTTTCTGGCCAAACTGTCAGAAACAGACTTCATGAGGGTGGCATGAGGGCCCAACATCCTCTAGTGGGACCTGTGTTCACAAAAAAGTATATAGTAAATGTTATTACATTAAACCCAGCAGTTGAACTGGTAATTATGTGTGTACAGAAAATACATGTTTATTAGATATTTAATTAATTATTCAATTATAATAAACCTGTATTTATATAGCACCTTTCATACAAGGAATGCAGCTCAAAGTGCTTTACATCAATAAAAGTCAAATAAAATGGAAGAAATTTGCATTTATCAAAACATGTACATTAAAACATAAAAAGCATAGAGCATGTTCAACATTCTAATAAAGGTCTATAGGCTAATTAGAGTGATAGTGTAGGAGTTAAAATTCAGGCAGGACTGTTGTTGTCTCCCTGCGTGGAGAGGGAGAGTAGTGCGGGGGGGGGTTCTGGGAATTGAATAAAAAAAGGAGTGAGGTGGGTGGTCTCCGAAACGTGCGCACATTGTCCTTGAGATTTTAAGTGTATACATAATATACAATATTCAGTGTAAATAAGTACAACCCCTTTAAAGCTACACTGTGTATTTCTTTGAGTTGATTCTTAGCAAAAACCCCTTTGTTCTTTCACAAATATGTGCTCATTCATGTGAAATTACTTCCACCTAATAATCAAAGTATTTTCGTAAGTGTAGAGTCTTCCATTCACAATATATACAATGGTGCCGCTCGAATTGCGGCAGCCATGTTACGCCTCCATTTTTAAAATACATTAGCGAAAGAGGGACACCTGGAAATTCAAGCTCGGCCATTCGCGCTTTTACACAAGTGGCACCGTGACGAATGCCAGGGGGAGATTACTCATGACTGCAGGGAAATTTCAAAGTCTGTTGAAGATGTAAGATCATGCCTGTTCTCGAGGACATGTAATAGTAGCGCTGGCTCAAGCTGTAAAGTAGGCAAGAACGTTCGCCTGGCAACACAAACTGGGATTTTTCATTTCAAAATAATAGCGCTCGTGGTTCATTGCAATAATCATTGTTTATTCATTGCATAGGTAGTGTCCATGTTCATGTTTTGCTAAAATTAGTATTCTGTTTGAATAAAACAGACTCTAGTGAATGTTTTTCAAATGTAATCGTGTTTTCACATGAGACACTGACAATAAATTCAATCAAATTGTGTGTAAAGCATATTTGTTACTTTTATTAATAAAACATGTTAAATTATTATTTTTGCTATCACATGCTCTTATTGTTTCTTTACACACAATACAATTGCATTTGTTTATAATTCACGGGCTGTGTAGTGAATTAACAATGATTATTGCAATGAATCAAATTGAGCGCTATTGTTTTGAAAGAAAAAACAAATATCCAGGTTCACGTTGCTGGTATAATAATGCGAGGGGCTTCAGTTGCTTGTCATATACATTTTCACCAGTAGATGGGAGCAGATCTTACACAATGCAGCTTTAAGATTTAGATTAGTATCAATTTCTCAGTGAAGACCAGAACAATTAGCTGAAATTTGACAAAACTGGGTTCTGTGAAACATTTGATTTTATGAAGAATATAAAAGTTTGGTCACCAGAATCATTGGGATAAGAAAATAAAAAATAATGCAAATGAGTTATTGCAAAAATGAGTACACCTGACAAGAAATTCTACCAAATCCAATATTTTGTAAGCCTTTTGTAAGGACAGCACCAGCTCTTCTGGACATGGAGTGAACAAGTTGGTCACATACTGCCCCATCTCTCTTTCTCCATTCTTGGAGAATGAGCTCTTTCAGAGCCTGGAGGCTGGACGGAGAATGATACTCAACCCGTCTTGTCAGAACTCCCCATAGGTGTTTGATTGGATTGAGGACATACTCCACCACTGAATCACATTTACCCTGTTCTTCCTCAGAAATGCAGCAGTGGTCTTGGAGGTATGTTTTAAGTCATTATCATGTTGAATGAGTGTACAAAAACCAGAGGCGATTCTAAAGTCTGAAGGGGGACCTAGGGAGAACATCCAGGGATTTAGGGATGACACCCTTGAATGCCACTCCTTTGCAGCATATGTTGTCATGTGAAACAGTCACCCCAGGTTGGCTTTCTACAGCAACCTGTGTGATGATAGGTTATACTTATCTGTTGTTAAATTCAAGTTAAAAAAAGAATTACCAAGTTTAATTCATGAAAGCTTCATTGGGGTGTACTCATTTTGGCACTGGGGTCACTTTGTTAATAAACTTTCAGTTTTTTTGTTTTATACTGACTTATCTCATTTGTAACCAATAAACTAGAGTTGCTGGAATATTTTATTAATAGTATAGAAGTCCATGAAATGTATTGATTCTGAAGAGAGACAGATCCTTTTCTGAGTTACTGTAGATAAGTGACATACCATAGGTGAACCACTACCAGTCATAACAGTAGTAATAGCCTACCAATATTACAGCATTCACATTCATAAAATGACTTATTTCAGCCCATGCTGCCTGATGTTTATCAATGGTTAGAGGTTGCCAAAAACACATGGAAATTGACAAAATCTATGTCACTATACACTGACAGGACACTTTGCATTTAGGCATGTAGACATAGTCAAGACGATCTGCTGAAGTTCAAACCAAGCCTCGGGAGGAAAATTGATCTAAGTGAATTTGAATGTAGCATGTTTGTTGGCGCCAGACATACAGGTTTGAGTATTTCAGAAAGTGCTGATCTACTGAGATTTTTTCTAGGGTTTACAGAGAATGGCCCAAAAATGAGAAAATATCCAGTGTGCGGCAGCTCTCTGGGAGAAAATGCCTTGTTGATGGCAGAGGTCAGAGGAGAAGACCAGCCTGGTTTGAGCTGATAGAAAGGCAACATTATAACGCAAATAGCAACTCATCACAACCAAGGTATGCAGAAGAAGATCCAGGGTTTCCCGCAGCACTTTGCAGCTAAGGCGGCCGCCTAAGCAACACGCCTGCCGCCTTAACTCTTAAAAAATAAATGTTGTGTGATGCCTCTGAACAGCGATATCTGGTGGTGATTGAATGTCATTGCACTATCTATCATGGTCAGCTATGCCATAAGCAGTGACTGATTACCTTTGCACATTTTGGCAATGTTGTTTTACACTTTATTTTGCACTTCAGTGTTGTATAGTTGGTATAGTGTTTGTTAAAATTGCACAAATTAATTCACTGTTCTTGTTTGTTTTTAAGCACAAATATTTTAAAATATATATATTTTATTCTTTTTAAATATATATTTTTTTATATTTGTATAGTGTTGTATAGTTTGTATGCTGTTTGTTAAAATTGTACATTGCAACTGTTATTTTGAAAGCAGGTTATTTCTTAATTATATTTTATTATTTAAATGTAATGTCTAGTGTTTAATAAATAGTTGTTAGTAGTCTATAATAAAAAAGTCCCCCTACCCCCTGTCAGGTGGCAGCCTCAACCCCCCCCCCAGTCTGACGGCAAAATCACACTACCACCTTAACTAACAAAATTTCTGTGGGAAACCCTGAGTTCTCTGAATGCAGATGACGTTGAACCTTGATGGCCTCCACAATCACCAGATCTCAATTCAATTAAAAAACTTTGGGATATGGTGGAATGGGAAATTTGCATCATGGATGGGCAGCCGGCAAATCTGCAGCAACTGCATGATGCAATTATGTAAAAATAGACCTTGTTAAAAATAGGGCTAGAAAATTAAGGTAGTTCTGAACGCAAAAGGGGGTACAACACAGTACTAGCATGGTGTACATAATGAAGTGGCCGTTGTGTGTACAGTTGTTGTCAAAACCTTTGAAAAGAAAAGTATTGGTCTACACAAAGTCTGCTGCTTCAGTGTTGATGATGGCAATTAGCATTTACTCCAGAATGACATGTAGAGTGGTCAAATGAATTGCAATTAATTGCAAAGTGTCTATTTAACATGAAAATGTACTTAATCCCCCCAAAAAATATAACTGCATTTCAGCCCTGCCACAAAAGGACCAGCTGCTATCATGTCAATTATTGTCTTGTGTTGATGAAAATGAAAATCATGCCATGACACTCAAAATTAAGTTCAGGTCCATCCTCAGTCCACTGATCATTCTTGATTTTTCCACAACCTGATTGGAGTCCACCTGTGGTAAATTCAGTTGATTAAACATGATTTGGAAAGGCACACACCTGTCTATATAAGGTCCCACAGTTAACAGTGCATGTCAGAGCACAAACCAAGCCATGAAGTCCAAGGAGTTGTCTGTAGACCTCAGAGACAGGATTGTGTCAAGGCACAGATCTGGGGTAGGGTACAGTAAAAGTATCTGCTGTATTAAAGGTCCGAATGAGCACACTGGCCTCCATCATCCATAAATGGAAGAAGTTGGAACCACCAAGACTCTTCCTAGAGCTGGCCGCCCGGCCAATCCGAGCGATCAGGAGAGAAGGACCTTAGTCAGGGAGGTGAACAAGAACCTGATGGTCACTCTGACAGAGCTCCAGCATTTCTCTGTGGAGAGAGGAGAACCTTCCAGACGAAGATCCATCTCTGCAGCTCTCTACTATTTAGGCCTTTATGATAGAGTGACCAGACAGAAGCCACTCAGTAAAAAGCACACAAGAGTCTGCCTGGAGTTTGCCAATAGGCACATGAAGGACTCTCAGACCATGAGAAACAACACTGAACTCTATGAGACCATGAGAAACAGAAAGAACTCTATGGCCTGAATGGCAAGCTGCATGTCTGGAGGAAACCAGGCACCGCTCATCACCTGATCAATACCATCCCTACAGTGAAGAATGGTGGTGGCAGCATCATTCTGTGGGCATGTCTTTCAGCGGCAGGAACTGGGAGACTAGTCAGGATTGAGAGAGATCCTTCCAGAGCGCTCTGGACCTCAGACTGGTTCATCTTCCATCAGGACAATGAACCTAAGCACACATCCAAAATAACAAAGGAGTGGCTACAGGACAATCATTTTCCAACTCTGTGGATGTCCTTGAAAGCCCTAGCCAGAGAGCCCAGACTTAAACCCGATTGAACATGTCTGGAGAGATCTTCAAATGGCTGTGCACCGAAGCTCCCCATCCAAACTGATGGAGCTTGAGAATAAAGAAGGAGCAAAGAGGAATGGGAGAAAATGCCGAAAAATAGATGTGCCAAGCTTGTAGCATCATACTCAAAAAGACTTGAGGCTGTAATTGTACTTCAACACGGTATTGAGCAGAGGCTTTGAGTACTTATGTACATTAGGTTTTTTAATTTTTTATATATATTTGCCTACATTTCTAACACATTTCTTCCACTATCATTATTGGGTATTGTTTGTAAAATTGTGAGGGAAATAATGAATATAATCCATTTCGGTATAAGGGTGTAACATAACAAATTGTGAAAAAAGTTAAGCGCTGTGAATGTTTTCTGGAGAATGCTGTACCCATATCAAGTAGTGTTATAATCCAACCTACTGATCTTTGCAATACACTAAATAATACATGACATATTATTTAATAACAATGCTTTATGTCTAGTAAATATCTCTACTATTTCCATTTTACACCACAAAAGCTTCACTATGTAACATTCCATTAATATCCTGTCGGCCTGAATTTTACGTGGATTTCTTAAATTATCTTTTTATATATATGTTTTTATTGAACACAGGACTAATACAGGGACAATATAACTAATTTTCGAAAATCTACATCATTATTTTGTCCATAATATACATTTATTTCTAGTTAGATTGTGAAATGTTGATTTTGCTATTCTGTATTTTGTATAATTATTTTGATTGCACGAAGTTCATCAATATATTGAAATCTAAAATGTTATTATTATCTTGCTTCTTATTTTCTTTCTTTCACTTTTTGGCACCCTGCCATATTGCAAGCTTTTTTTTTTTTTTCGGTTGGACCTTATGGGCCCTATCTTGCACTCGGCGCAACACAGTGCAAAGTCTGAACGCAAGTGTCTTTGCTAGTTTAAGACTGACGCAGTTGTCATTTTCCCGTCAGGCACCCACGTTGTTTAAATAGCAAATGCAGATTACCTCCAAAATCATTGATGCATAGAAACTCCCATCTGCTTGTAATAGCTATCTTATATTCCTGTAATTTCATTTTGATGCATATTGCACATTTTCTTTTCATCCAATAAACCTAATTTCACTACTGAAATGACTTTGTCTTTCAGTTATTTGCTAGATAAAAATGATATATTTATAAATGAAAATCATGGAACATGTCACGGGTGCCTAAACTTTTGTATACAACTGTATATACCCTATATACATATACCAATAGACCAAAAATAAGTCCTTGTTTGGTAAAAACTTACTTAGCAATGAATTTTTCTGATTCTGAATATAAAATAAGTAGTCCATAAATTTAAGGATTTGGATTACTGCATTTGAGTTACTAATGATTTACTTTGATTTATCAATCTACAACAATTTACATTAATCAGCCATATATAACATTATGATAACCTGCCTGATATTGTGTAGGTCCCCCTTTTACTGACAAAACAGCCCCATAATGCAACAAACAGTAATGCACTGTGTGTTCTGACACCTATCAGAACCAGCATTAACTTTTTCAGCAATTTGAGCTACATTAGCTTGTCTATTGGATCGGACCACACAGGCCTGCCTTCGCTCCCCACGTGCATCATTGAGCCGTGACCTCCCGTGACCCTGTCACTGTTTTACTGCTTTTTCCTTCGTTGGACAATGTTTCATAGGTACTGACCACTGCAGACTGGAACCACCCCACAAGAGCTGCAGTTTTGAAGATGCTCTGACCCAGTTGTCGACAATTATGATTATTCACTCTATGGCTGTAGTATAGATTCAATGTTGTTAAAGGCCAACAGCTCTATAAACAAAAACGAGAACAAACGTGTCCATTGCACCCTAAACAATGTCAGCTTTTTGTAAAGCAAGCTTTTACGCTGGTAACGAATTTATTGAGCGAACAGCAGTGTTCAAATGTAGCATGCTAATGATGTTAGCTATTGTTAGCAATACTCAGAGCCATAGAGAGAGAAGAGTTAAGGCACTCCCATTGGACTCCGTTGTATGCTTTTTGCCGTCTACTTCCGGGGTATGCAGCCTTACTTATTTCCATAAATCTATTCTACGGCATTGGACATCGTTTCCATTGCTGGCTGTTGAGTAACTTCTGAGGTAAGTTGATTAAATACTACCTCTTGAATTGTCAACTGTCTATATTTAATCAGAAGCCCATATACTGATCTTTTTTTGTATAAGCATAGCATATTTATGTATATATATTTTTTTCTTGGTAGACGACCGATTGCCTGCTAGTTTGTTAGCTTGACTTTGCCAGCTGTGAAGTATTCTCCAGGGGTAAATTAATTAAATAGTTACCTCTTTTGAATTGTCAACTCTATATTATATCAGAGGCCGATTTTCAGTCATTGCCTGCTAGTTAGCTCGATTTTGCCAGCTGTGAAGGTATCGCTACACCAACAATTAAGAAGTTTAGTAGTGAATCTCTGACAACTTTTATTTAGTTAGTTATTGATGTTGGATTACTAGGATCATTAATGTTGATTAAGGATGGGGTTTATTTAGTTTTATTTAGGTTTTATCATCATGTCGAAAGGAGTTGGTGAAGAGAGAGGGAGACCAAAGGCAGATAGCTGGTTGTTTGTTGTTTGCATCTAATAACATAGATCCGGGGAACATTAATTACTTTCAGTTGCAGGGTACAACTGGAGCGAGTGGCACAACAAATACATTCATACAGCTTCACATATGCTACTCTGTTCTCATCAGTGGCACGAAATAGCCTAATGGTGGCATAGAACACTGACAGCTGAACATAAAGAGCGTACACATTCACTTCCCAACTCCAGCGATTCACTTTTCACAACTTACTTCCTAATAGTGCTCTTGGATAGTCTTGTCGCACAACGTAACACAGAATATCACATATCACATCAATTACCAACACCTCCCCTCGGCACAACTTATATAGGACTAACTGACTACCTAATTGAACACGACTGAATGTCGTTAAAAATTTGATCTACAAGATACCAGTCTAGCCTAACCTGAACCCTATCCTACCAAGGAAACCTTGGAGAGGTGTCAGCACACTTAAAGGGACATTTACATGTAAATAACATAAATACCTTCAATGCATTGAAATACACAAAATTACTGAAAAAGGCAATATATAGTAAACAGTCCGGTCTCAGTTTATGTCTACGCCTGCCATCTGATGGGCAGGCGTAACATATCTGATGAACCTGATGTTAGCTAGTCAGCTGAGTACTGTGTATCTGATGCTATAGCTAGTAGAAATAAGGTTGTGTTTGTTTAATTATACCCTTGAAAGGGCTGTTGGATTAAATTTATGAATAAAAATTATTCTACACAAAAATATATGACATAATGAGCTTTAAAATGTTTATTACACAGAAAGTAGTGTGACTAATTTCTTCTCCAAATTTCACAGCCTGAGTGTAATTTTTGTGTAAACCAAAAGACACTGGCAAAAATGTAAGCTTCTGTCCATTCCTTCCCCAAATTGGCAGCAATTTGGCAATGTGTGGGGAAACGCATTGACCTACTGGCTATTCAAGGGCTTTTCTGCTTATTTTCACTCTGCTGCTGCAGGTGGTGGCTGCTGCTGGTGGCAGCTGATGGAGGTGATGGCTGCTTGAGCTGGCTGGTGCTGGCAAAGGATGGTGGTGGTGACTGCTGCTGCTGGTGGCAGCTGGTGCTGACATTGTTTAATAAAGAAATACTATTTCATTCATTCTTCCAAGCGTAATGATTTGTTATTTTTTTAATATATTTGATACTTTGTGTATGGCTTAGTCTTAAAATTATCATAGTGGTGTGGTCAACTCATGCCTCATCAGAAGAAGTGGGCTGGACTCTAAATACTGAATGGACTGTTGCTACTCTGCTCTCTCAATCGCTCTCTGACCACGGGTAAGGGAAACGGAATAACAAGGAAAATCCAGGAAAATCCAATAGTCCAGTTGCGCAAAAAATAACATCTTGAATTGTCTTTGATTTCAAAACAGAGATGTAGTAAGGTAAAAGTTAAGGTTAAGCCACTAAAGCCAGTAGCCTAGTGCTACCCATGCTAACACAAACGTGAAGTTTTCCCTCCAAAATGTATCTAAGTAATACTTATACATAGCTTTCAATTGTCACCCTACCACTCCAAATGTAAAACTGACATTTACAAATATGCAATAACAGTAAAACAAGTACCTGGGTGTGTGTTTTTATTTATATTTACCATTCAATATCTCAATCGCTGCTGTCAGTCCCATAAAAGAACATGACAGCGCAGCGTGTTTTTGGAACTATACAGGCTTACGTGAACCACGTGACCACCCCTCTAGCAAGATCAACGAGTGTCTCAACTCTTCTCTCTATTCACCTTATTCTTTGCCCATTCTATTTCCCATGATTCATAGCGGGTTAAACTGACTAAACAGTTTTCTACTACCGGTTGAAGTGTTTGTTTACTACGCTGAAAGTTATTAAAGTAGTAGATAATTGTTCGGCTACACACCACCGACGAAATTGTAAAAGATTGTGAAAGCGACTGTATCAGGGTGCCACATCTCTCAAAATTGACAGGTTGTGTAGATGACATGAAGCTATGGCCAGGATTTAGCCATATTGACATCATTATTTATTTTAACTTTTCGGAGGGTGTAGATCTTGAGGAGATGCGCAATTACAAAAGAACTGAGGCCTTTAATATTAATAAAGTCAGGTGCCTTTTTTTACTGAAGCATGGAGACTATGTCTGTTTGAGAGCAGAGTTAGACATGAGTCAAAGTGCTAACCAGCCTAAGCTTATTGCTTGGGTTATGCTTCAGCAGTCCGGGGTGATAGAGACTGTCTGATGTTCATGTATTGCTGGATTAGGGAGATCGTGTAGTCATGCAGCAACTATCCTTTGGAAGGTTTGAAGAAAAAAATAAGAAATTAGTTTTTATCTGTGATCTAATAAAAATAAAGTTGATCAGATCATTTTTGATGAATGTTTTTTTCGATTTAGATTAGCATAATCATAAAAAAATGATTGCCTTTAACACGTATTAGGGTTTTTCATCCGGAATTATTTACATTGAGTGCTTTATTTGTGAATTTTTTATTGTGTATTTTTTTTTAGCGATATACCTGCATTTTCCAATAACTTTTCAAATCCGTGTGGGAGATGTAGCTGCAGAGCATCTCACAGGTATTTTCTTTTATAGAGAAATATAGTTTTGGCATTCATGTCCTGAGTTTTGATTTTACTTTATTTACCCCCCACCTCTGTGAACCCTGCAAAACTGTGCCTTATACACATACATCAATAGCCTACATAGAAGTTCCAAGTTGGTTTTATCTAGACATTTAAAGATTTTTAAGTAGGGGTTAGCCACCTATACCTTTTGCATCCCTCATCCCATTCTCCCTACAAAAACACAGCGAACAAGAAGTGTAGTGGTGTGTTTTGTTTGCAACTTTGTTAAATATAAAGCGAGATAGAGAGAGCGAGGCAAGTATGATCGTTGCCTATATTAGAATGATAGAGAACCAACTAAAAGTTGTCAATTTTAAGACCTTGCTTGTAGAATGGGACATAAGTACTAGTTTTATTTAACAAATCATTTAAATCCCTATCAAATGTTGTGGTTCCACAAAAAAAAACATTAAATTTGCATAAATAACAAACAACTTCCATGCTGTGTAAATATTACAGCTCTGTCTGCTTTCAATTTTTTCCCCCAGATCTTTACCTCCCTACTTTACCCTATGCATTTGCCTATATTTCAAGTAGCCTACATTATGCATTTTGATCCCCATTCACTTAATGTGTCATTTTATAAAGACTTAAGTATCTGGTCTTAATGTTTCATCCTTCAAAGTTGGCCTAGCCCCATTTCAACCACATTGTAATAAACATGAGCTACAGGACAAGACAATGACACAGGTTGGATCAAATGCCTGCACACCCAGCTTCTCTCCATATTGAATTTGATACTTTAGCCTAATAAGTGATTGTACATATTGCCTTGATCAAGAGCACAGGGGTAGGAGGTAGAATTATGGAATCAGAAACCAACATTCAATTTAGATTTACATGGGTTATTTTAGTGCCTCTCCGGGAACCATCACCTTATCGTGGTGGAGAGGTTTGTGTGTCCCTATGAACCTGAGGGCTGTGTTGTCTGGAGTTTTGTGCTCCTGGTAGGGTCTCCCATGGCAAATTGGTCTCAGGTGAGGGGCCGGACAAAGAGTGGTTCAAAAACACTCCAATGAACAAGTGAGGAAGAGGAAGAGAGACCCTGCCCGGAGGAAGCCCGGGGCCCCCGTCTGGAGCCAGGCCTGGATGGAGGGCCCGTCAGCGAGCGCCTGGTGGCCGGGTTTGCCACCATTCTCCTGGATAGGGGTTGGACTCTTTTCTTCTCCGGAGTTGCCCAGGGTGTGAGGCGCCGGGCGGGTGTGGGGATACTCACAAGCCCCCGGCTGAGCGCCGCTACGTTGGAGTTTACCCCGGTGGACGAGAGGGTCGCCTCCCTGCGCCTGCAGGTTGCTGGGGGGAAAACTCTGACTGTTGTTTGTGCATATGCACCAAACAGGAGTTCAGAGTATTCGGCCTTCTTGGAGACCTTGAATGGAGTCCTGTATGGGGCTCCAGTTGGGGATTCC
>JACXGM010009605.1:11837-27450 GCA_016801145.1 Umbra pygmaea | reverse complement strand
AACGAAACCTAAAAACATATCTTTTTAAAAAGGCTTTTTACTAAATTTTATGGGTTTTCCTTCAAATTATTTAATTGACCTGATCTTTTATTTTTATTATTGACTTATTTTTACTATATGCCCTGTAGCACTTTGAGATTATTTTAATATAAAGTGCAATACAAATTGAATTTATTATTATTATTATTATTATTATTATAACAAAATGGAGGCTGGCAGGTACAACCATGACAATTAGTCACTGTGTAATGTCCAGAATTAGCCTGGGAAAATCCAGACCCAAATCCTGAACAATTAAGGGTCTGGGTTCGAGTAATGTAAATGACTCAACTCGAGGGGCGGCACCAAGCGTGCATTTGAAAATCTCACTGTACGCAATTGGATAACACTACGACCAATCACCAGTGGGTTTTCACTAACCCTATGGCGTAGCTAACTGGTAGATAAAACTCTTGCCGTATCAGGTCGCAAAACAGCAAAAACGTCCTTTCATAAAAAAGGAACAATTCGAGCCCCGTATTTTTTTCCTCTTTTAGACAAAAAGCCAAGTCTAACTCGTTCGTTGTAGTGGCCCAAGTCGTTTTAAACAACTGGTGTTAATCCATAGCGATCCTACAATGTTTACTAATGACTTCGAGGTCGCAGAGCTGTCGTGTCGTCATCTGTTTAACACGCCTCTGGCACGCCTATATCAGATACACCGATGTGACTGGTGCAGCTCGGATACAAGGGCATAGTTAATGAGCAGAATTACTCGGTGCCAGAGTAACTTGCTGAGCAAATTCAAATTGTGCTCTCGCGAGAACTCTGGATTTCCAGGGTAGTCCAGAATAGCTTTTTGCTCTAATCAGTTTTCTTAACATAACCAACATTCCCGACAAATGTGTTACAAATGTTAATTATGAAAGATCAAGAGATAGTAATGCATGCCCAATTAGATTTTAAGCAGTGTTTTGGGTTGTTGTCTTGTTAAATGTTCAGCCCTGAAGTAACTTTGTGACTGATTCCTTTTCATTATTCTCAAGTGTCTGCTGATATTGACTGGAATCTATGCGACCCTCAACTTTAACAAGAGTCCCAGTCCGGCACTGGCCACAAAGCCCCACAGCATGATGGAACCTCCACCAAATTTCACTGTGTGTAGCAAATGTTTGTCTTGGAACACTGTGTTCTTTTGCTGCGATGCATAACACCCCTTGTAACCCCAAATAACTTCATCTTTATTGCATCAGTCCACAGCACCTTCTTTCAAATTGAAGCTGGCTTGTCGAAATGTGTGTTTGCATACCTCAAGTGACTCTGTATCTTACGTGTGCAGAAAAGGCTTCTTTGGAATCACTAAGAACTGTGCCTGTGGACATCCATTTCCACACTATAGGCTAGATTTTAAGCCGTTTGCGCCTGTTTCCAGGCGCTAATTGGTCGCAAAGATAGACGTAACCAATGCAGGCTATTTACAAACTGGGCGCACTTGTGTAAAATCGCAAATTGCCTGCCACATGAGCAACAAGAGACAAGTTGCGCTTTCAATTTGCGTTTGTGGGAGGGTCATGGGGAAAGTGGGAGTTCCACCTAAAAAGGTGGGAGGATACATGTAAAGTGTGCCTAATTATATATTCTGTGGTATTTACAAAGAGTGCCAGTAAAAGCGCGCCTCTATTCTGCGTGGGGAATTCTCTGCCTCTTAAAAGCAGGTCTAAACCAGCAAGCGCGTTTTCCTGTGTGTTCAAATATACATCAATGGCAGCAGTGATAGCAACAAGTTCCAAACATATAGCATCAAATACTCTTGGCACAAAAAAGACAAATGCCTCCATCTGTTCCATTTTTAATTAGCAATTTTGCTATTATTGACCTATATAACACTGTTTAATTACTTAACCACATCAGTTGGCTTTACATGTTAATGCTATAGGCTAAAAATATATCCCAAACGCCAACACAACAGTATCATTACAAATCACACATACCTTCATTCTCTACAGAGATCTCAGCAGTATCTATGCCGTCCACATGTCTTACCACCGTTTTTTTACCTTCACTTCTCTCTGTGTAGATAATAACAAGTTGATTTAATTTGTTATGGCAATCCAAATAGAATTTTTTTCCGAGGGTGTGGATGTTCTGTCATGTAATATGCTGTTACTTCATGCACTAAGATGTTAATTTCTTCCTCACTAAATTTAAGCTTGCGCTTTCTTTTTCCGTAGGGAGATCCATGATAGATACATACGGGCCCATTATTTTCTCTTTTAGAGGCGCGCTAATGGAGGGCGGAGTATGCGCTGATTGCGTAATGGTATCGGGTTTGATAAATACTATGCTAAATGTGGAAGCATAGCGTGCACTTGCATAAACTGTCGCAGCGCAAACTGTGCTAGTGTTAGTAAATTCTGCAGTTTAAATATCTGTAATAGCTTTTTGTAGCATTCCTCTAAACCATAATGTTGACCAATCTTTGTTTTCAGGTAATTTGAGAGTTGTTTTGAGGCCCCCATGTTGCCACTATTCAGAGGAGAGTCAAAGAGAACAAATACTTGCAATTGGGCACCTTAAATACCTTTTCTCATGATTGGATGCACCTGTCGATGTAGTTAAAGGCTTTATGAGCTCACCAAACCAATTGTATGTTTGAATTAAACAGTGCTAGGTACTTACAGTTATTAAAATCACCAAAATGACAAGGGTGCACAAATGTATGCACTTGTCTAATTTTGTTTTGATCCATATTGCACATTTTCTGTTAATCCAATACACCTAATTTCATTACCGAAATATGAATGTCTCCTTAATTTATTTGATAGATCAAAATTAAATTGTTGATCCAAACTCCCAATTATTTATAAATGAAAATCATGGAAATTGTCAGGGGTGCCTAAACGTTTGCATATGACTTTATCACGTCCCTATGAATTCACAATGAAGTTAGATAAGTATAGTGGCTTTTGTCTGTTGTTTTGGGAATCCAAAAGAACCAGGTGTGTCACTGGCTATTAAAGGCCATGGGCGACATATCCACTACTGAGATTCATCATTGCCAACTTAATTATACATGGTCAGAGTGGTCAAGACATAGTGGACTGCCTATAGAAAAATAATGCTGACCATATCCCAAGTAAAATGGTAATCTGCATGTACTGTATATCCCAACTCCAGTTTATTCTATATAGGCTGAAGTGTTGTTCTCTTACACTAAATTTTTTATTTTTTTTATTTTAACCTTTATTTAACCAGGTAAGTTGACTAAGAACAATTTCTTATTTACAGCAACGACCTGGGAGCAATTAGGGTAAAGTGTCTTGCCCAAGGACACAACGACATTTGGCTCAGTCAAATTCAAATGAATGGTTAACAATTCTAGGTTTTGAAGTAGAGAAGATCATGGATCAAAGGTTTATTGTATGAATTGAAGAATAGTTGCCACGCTACTAGTGAAATCATTTGTTTAGTAAGCTAGGCCTGTAATAACGACGCTATGCCTGTTATAATGACGCTAGCCCTATAGTAACGATGCTAAGGCCTGTAATAGCATAGTCATTTTATAGTGTATAATTATTACTTCAAATACTGTTTTACTGGTGTATTGTATGAGCACACAACTAGTTAGCCGCTAAGCTAAGCTAAGCAATGGGCCTTCCTGCATAATGATCATTGTATTATGATTTGTTATGCTACCGGTTCCACACAAAAGCCCATACACTAAGTAAACACATTTATTACTGTATTATTTTTACATTTAGTCAAAATAACATGCAATAGGTTTGTTTTATTTATGTAAATATATATATTGTATATTTATGTCTAAATTTTAATGTGTATATTTATGTGTGTGTGTATGTATGTATGAATGTTTTTGTAATATTTCACAACATCAAGCTCAAATAGATGGTTTCACAAAGTGTTTTTAATTGTGAATGGGGACAAGTTTTGAGACATTTTCTTTTCTTTTACATGTATACAAAGAGAAGATGATTGTAGGGTGATCAGCCATCCCCTCTCATGACCACAGCCGGCTCTACTGACCATCTGCCTCTTCAGCCACAGACTCCTCATCCTCAGCCTGGATCTAGATCTAGATCTCATCTAGATGAAACCATTCTGCTCCTTTTCCTCAGCTACGGTTTTCATCAGGTACCCACTCATGGTCAGTTCAGGGTAAAACTTTACCAGAGAATGGTTTATTTCAATGGGGACATAGAGATCTGGGTAAAAATTAGAAACTAAGTAAAAACAAATGTTTTTTTTTGATGGAATGTACACACGTAGTGATATTTTAGTGAAATTAAATTAATTTTGCTCTCCGGTACCTGATAAAAGTCAAATGGCACTGATGGTGCCCAAGTGTCCCCGAATGTGCCCAAATGTCAAAATTTCAAAGGCCGCCTAGGACTCCTTCAACTAAAAACATTATAACTTTAGTTTGCTTCACACTAATGACATCAAATTTCACACATGTACTCACCAGACATAGAAGTATGTTTCTAAACTGTTTTAGAGCTGCTGATCCATTACCTTCATATATTATTATCTATGTAACTTGTTTTTTTCTAGGCAGAATTGAAATTTCCATAAATGTATTCTGTGTTCTACTTTTATGTACTCTGACACACTAGTACCCACATTAATACTTTCACTCCTGGATAAAACTCACATATGTTTCCTTCATTTTAAACCAAGAGTATGTTTATAGCCCTTGGAGTTTTGGAGATATACTCCATTAGATTTGGGCATGTTTTATTTCTTTCAAAACCAGAAAAAACGCTTAAGGATGAAGAGGTTAATGGTGATTGGGGCTGACATTCCCTTGGGTGTATCTTCACTGGGCTAGTGTTTAGCTTCGTACTGTAGGTTTCCTTTGATCAGGGAAAATATACAGTCCAATGTATCAACAACTTTTATTGAAGACAAAGGATATAACACTCCACTTAACTTTAAGTGATATAACTAATATCTAGAACAATCAACTTAGGGGTTTCATAGCCCTGTGTCATAAATCTCCTCAGAACTATTTTTGTCAGAAGAAAGCCAATTAAGTTTTTTCTGATTTTGTTTCTCATTTCATGTTTAGTTTTTTTATGCAGTTGATTATTTTGGAGGAAGGGGACTTAAGGCCCTATACAGTTGTATGCAAATGTTAAGGCACCCCTGACAATATCCATGATTTTCATTCATAAATAATTGGATGTTTGGATCAGCAATTTTATGTTCCTCTATCAATAACTGAAGGACACAGTCATATTTCAGTAGTTAAATTAGGTTTATTGGATGAACAGAAATAGTGCAAAATGCATAAAAACAAAATTAGACAGGTGCATACATTTGGGAATCTGATTGCAGCTGTTGATAGCTTCCTTTATTGCTATGGCCAGGTAATGTAACCACTGTTCCCTTAACTTTGAACTTGCAAACTATGCTTCCAACAATGTCTCTGGGAACATTCAGTGCCTTCGCAGTCATTTTGTATCATTTTGTATCCTGTTCCTTGTTTGTGAAAGGCGATGAGCTCATCTCTGAACCTTTTGGACCATTCATTTGAAGTCTAATAGATTTCTCTATGGGATGTTACATGTGTGTTCTTTGCAGTTGAATGTTTTCTAAGTAGTTTTGCTCATCGAATAACTTTTGTTTTGTTATAATGTTTTTTGATTTAATACTGTTTGATATAATTGAGAAACCTTCACAGTTGTTTCCTTCCTTCCTGGACCAGTGATACAACATTACAGTCAGTTGTTAGACAAAGACAGGTTCTTACGCAAAATTAGGGGGTTACACCCCCCTGGTGACAGCATGATGGCTCTGCTGAACTCTTAAATATATGGCCTAAACCTGCCATAAGGAGCCTAAAGTGTAATTTTAGACATCTACAGTGAAATTTGGACTGCATTGCTAACACCTAGCAGGTTAATGTATACAGGCACTACAATGCTCTTTTATTTTATCCAAATCCCTGCCGAAAGAATTTGAGCTTTTATTTTTAAAAGTCCACTTTTCCAGAGATAGGTCCTTCACTGTAGCTACCTGTTATAGACCACCTGCAGCCCCCATTTGTGCCCTAGATAGTCTTTGTGATTTGATTACTCCCCATTTATTTTCCGAGTTCATACTGTTAGGCGACTTAAACTGGGACATGCTTAATGACTCAAACAATTCATTATCAAAACTTGATTCCCTCAATATCACGCAAATCATCAATGAACCCACCAGACACAACCTAAACTCTGCAAACAAGGGCACCCTCAGAGATATTGCCCTAACTAACATGCCCTTCAAATACAGCTGTGGTGTCTTCAGCCAGGACATCAGCAATCATTGCCTCATTCCCTGCGTCCGTAACGGGCCTCTTCTCATCACTGTTAAATGTTCACTTAAAAAGTTCTGCAATCAGCCATTTCTATTAGATTTAGCACAGGTACACTGGAAGGATAGCAACCTTATCCCATCAGTAGAGGATGCCTAATCATTCTTTAAGGATGCCTTTCTTGCCATTCTAAATAAGCATGCCCCTTTCAAAAAGTTCAGAACTAAAAGTAGATATAGCCCGTGGTTCACTCCAGAACTCACCGCCCTTAACCAGCATAAAAACATTCTGTGGCGTACCACGTTAGCCTCGAACAATCCCAGTGACCTGCAACTCTTCAAGAAAACTGGTACACACAGGCGGTTAGGAATGCTAAGGCTAGCTTTTTTAAACAGAACCCTGTTTTCCAGGGTTCAACTCTTGGGAAGACTCTATTTTCTGTATACATCAATGATGTTGCTGCAGGTGACTATGATCCCCCTATATGCAGACGACACCATTCCTTATACAACCGGCCTAACAGTGTGTTAAAAAAACTTAAAGAAAGCTTTGATAATATACATTATTCCTTCTGTTGCCTCCAATGACTTCTAATTTCTAGTAAAACTAAATGTATGCTCTTCAACCGATCACACTCTGCACCTGCCGGCCCAACAAGCATCACCACACTTGACGGTCAGTATTGGAATATGTAAAGAATTTAGAAGCCTCCTTCACTCTTCCAGCCAAAATTGCCATTGTGAAAATTACCATCCTCCCAATACTAGACTTCGGTGATGTCATTTACAGATCCGCATCCAAACTCTCTCCTCAGAAAATTTGATGTTGTGTATCACAGCACCATCCGTTTTGTCACCAATGCTCCATACAACCACTGCAACCTCTATACACAAATCGGGTGGCCTTCACTACACAACCGGCAACAAACACACTGGTATCAACTTATTTAAAGATGTCACATGATAAAGTGGTGAAAAAGGGGTGGAGCTGTACCGTGTTATACCGAGGCACACTTTAGCTGAGTTAATTAAATTTTGGTGGCAGTTTTTAAAAGAAAACAATACAATAAATGGCCGCCAGGTGGCTCCAGGGTGCACATTCATCCAAATAATTTCCCTTGAACATGTTGTCCACTACAGATTATTTTTATCAATATAACTGTCTCATGTTAACTGCCTACTGTATATTTAACATACCTTTTCATCTACTAAATCCTACACCGTCTAATCAATTGAACTCTGAGTGGTGTAATGGAAACGACTATAGTCTGCTAACCGGGCGACCAGGGTTCAACTCCATGAGCGACACCAATGTATATTTATGGTGTCACAGTATATTAATCATACACTATTCGTTACTGCTTTCATAAACTACTGGGCACATCATGAACTAGTAATGAGTACAGTACATCTATTACTGATTGTGATAATTTGATTTCAACAGGAATTGTGACCAGATTTACATGTAAACTCCAACAACGGTTTTCATACCGTATATGAAAAAATATCTCACTGAAGATATGAAAAATCACCCAGAATTTACCTATGGACACATTTCTTGTTATTTCTGAGAATCCATTGCTAGCGATGGGCAGACTGAACAACTTGAAAAGCTCAGAGCCTCACAGTACCAGTATTTGCCAACTAGTAGGCTAAATTAGGGAGGAGAAAAGCACATGTACTGTAGAATACGGCAGAAGGAACGCCGCGGACAGAACTCCGGTGTACTGTAAAATACGTCAGGAGGAACGCTCCGGAATTAGCCAAAATCATGGCGGACATTCATCTTCCTTGACTTGAATTTCTAGTGAAAAATGGATACTACAGTTGTGCTTTCTGTCTTCATTATTCACATAAAAGTGATACGCTAGTATACAATTTGAATGCATCCTCCAATATAATTGTCTCATGTAAACTGCCTACTGTATATTAATATACCTTTTCATTTTCAAAATCTAATCAGTTAAACTCAAGTTCATACGGTCTTGTTGGTTCAAGGGAAATGACCAGGGTGTCTAAACCCAGTGACTCCAGCCCGCCACCAATATATATTTATTTTACAGTGTATTAATCATACACTGTTCGTTACTGCTTTCATAAACTACTGTAGTATTGGGCATATAATAAACTAGAAATGAGTACGGTACATCTATTACTGATTGTAATAATTTGATTTCAGCAGGAATTGTGACCAGATCGACTTTGATAACTATCGTGCATTTTAGGCATTGCTTTTGTGTAGGGAAAGATTATCTTATATATTTTTAAAATATCATGAAATAGGTTAAAAATATCACCAGAACTTTTTCCCATGACTTACAGTAAGATAGATTGCTTTGTGAACTACAGTACATCTCTTGTCTCGAACAATATACGTCAGTGAATGCTAGGCAATGGGAGGCAACAGTATACGTCAGGTAAGCGACTTGTTCTTCAGGCATTCCCGGGGATTCCCGTGTATAAGTCACAACCCTACTTTTGTGAATAATCATCTATATTTGTGAAGAGTCAATGTACCACACATCTCAGCAGTGTGTAAAATGATAGGGATATGCACAGAACAATGATCATTTGTTACGTTTGCAGTTCAAATATCTGTGCTGACTGTGGACCAGTACATGACAAAATGTATTAGAAACAATATTGTAATGATTGCGCTCTCAGGGAGCAAATGATTCAACACGTTGGCAACACTATGGATAGAGCTGCATTTACATGTAAAGTCCAACAACGGTTTTCATACCGTAACTAGCTATATGAAAAAATATCTCACTGATGATATGAAAAAAATTGTCCAGAATTTACGGACACATTTTTGTTATTTCAGTGAATCCATTGCTAGCGATGGACAGACTGAAAAACTTGAAAAGCTCAGAGGCTTACAGTACCAGTATTTGCCAACTAGTAGGCTAAATTAGGGAGGGGAAACGTGCATTTACTGTAGAATACGGCAGGAGGAATTCCCCGGACAGAACATTGGTGTACTGTAGAATTTCTAAATTTATTATTTTTTGTGGAAAATTGATACTACAGTTCTGCTTTCTTTCCAGTGAAAGTATACAACTGATAGTTTGATCCTACGTAACGAATGATCATTGTTCTGTGCATATCTCCAACCACACATTGCTGAGCTGTGTGGTAAATTGATTCTTTGCAAATATAGATGATTATTCACAAATAACCCTAACCACTATGCCACTCGGCTGTGCGTGTGGGTGAACAAAATGGTGGACATACTACTGTTAAGAAATATCATTTAAAGGAAGTATGATGTAGCCTATTCAAATTTAGTTCAATAGATTACAGTGATATTATAATCTGTACACAATTATAGCTGTACTAAAACAATCAAATACCTTAACAGAATAATATATGATTAGGTCATTATCCCTGTTTGGAGTGAAGTCACTTCGAACAGACATTCTCATTTTACACAAAATGTCTGCAATGCTTAGTGAAATTGTGAACACAAACATGCAGCTTTTGCATTCGCTTTCACAAAGGGGTTTCTCCCATTTGATCAGTGATTACGGAAGGAGGAGCACCTGTGGTCAATCTATTGTGTGTGTATATTAACAGACCAGCAACACTGTAATGTGCTGGTTATTGTGTATTTGTCACTCTCGTGAAGACGGTGAAAGTCTATGCCTTGGTTTGTTTAGTTAGCGCTCACGTTACCCGTCTGTTATACTATTTGTCTACTTCATTGGAGCAGGTGTATGGTTTCTCCTAATTATTGGGAGTTTTATTTTGTTAAGCTGCTTCAGGGAAAATATATATAAACGATTACATTGGCATTTAGCCCTGCTTCTGTCTCCACTTCTTCCGCACCAACAACGTGATAGAATAACCAGCCAAGTCATGGAGACAGCAGGATCTGCCGATGTATCGGAAGCTATACACGACCACAAGAGGATCCTGGCCCAACATCACCATCAACATCACCATGAAGGAGTTGCTACAGGCAGTATGGCGTCTGGAATTTTCTCCACGTACCATTCCTGCAGCCCCCTCGATCGTTACGGACCAGGTAGGTCCTTTGGTGGTTTTCGAGGAGAACCGTCAAGCCCTGCCGGAGCGATATGATGGGCATCCTACTAAGTGCCGGAGCGTGCAACTTGTAATTCGCTCATCGCCCCGGGGGGTCCTCACCGACAGAGCAAAGGTGGCTACTCTTCTTTCAGTCCTAACCGGCGACGGGCTTGACTGGGCTATGGCTGTGTGAGAGAGACAGGGACCCGAGATCGACTCTTATCGAGACTTCACCGCACTCTTAAGGACGGTCTTTGACCATCCCCCAGAAGGAAAGGAAGAGGGGTAGAGGCTTCTGCAGATGAAACAGGGGTTGTGAACTGCAGCAGAGTATGTTTCGTACAGCTGCTGCTCGGAGTAGATGGAATGAGGCGGTCCTGATCACCGTCTATCGAAGCGGTTTACGTGAGGACGTCCAAATGGAGTTAGCATGTAGAGACGATACCCTCTCCTTAGAGCAGCTTATGGCAATGTCGGTCCGGTTGGATGGTCTGTTACGGACCCGCAAACGCCGGACTCGTCGCCCTACCGACGCTCTACACATGTTCACTGAGGAGGAGCGGAGCCCATGGAGATGGGATCCACATGCCTTTCCGCCGCAGAAAGACAAAGAAGACTACACACGGGGCTGTGTCTGTATTGTGGCCAGAGGGGGCATTGTGTGGCCCAGTGTCCACTCACCGGTCCGCAGGAGAGACCTAAGAGCCGCAGCTACACTTCTGTCTCCCAGGTAGGAGTGACCAGTTCTACTGACATGACCTGTAGTCCTTTTACCATTGCTGTCTATTTTTCTGAGTATTCCAGGGAGACCCCCATATATGCGTTGGTGGATTCAGGTGTGGCAGGGAGTTTCATCGAGGAACAGGTGAAATAGTGTCCTGGTCGGAGCGACGAATCCTGCAATGGTCTTCTGCTTGCGAGGGAAGCTGTATACCTGTAGGGATTGGGGCAACATCGGTAGAGAGTCCGGCAGGGGCAGTGTCTATGTCCATACCCCAGAAGTACCAGGATCTCGAGGTGGCATTTTCCGCAGTCAAAGCAACCTGTTTGCCGCCTCATCATTCAAGGGATTGTGCAATCAATCTCATGCCAGGAGCACCATTGCCCAAGGGGCATGTCTATCCGCTATCTATCTCAGAGACGGAGGCCATGGAGTATTACGTGGAGGAGGTTCTCCAGCAGGGATTCATCAGACCATCCTCCTCTCCGGTGTCCTCAAAGTTTTTTCTTTGTCAAGAAAAAGGATGGAGGCCTTCGTCCATGTATTGATTTCAGGACTCTGAACGCTGCTACGGTAAGGTATAGATATCCCTTACCGCTTATCTCTACTACTGTTGAACAACTGCACAGGGCAAGGGTCTTTACCAAACTTGACCGGCGCAGCGCATATAACCTTATTTGAGTAAGGGAGGGGGATGAATGGAAGACAGCATTCAGCACCACCGCTGGGCATTATGAATACTTAGTGATGCCTTATGACTTGACCAACACTCCTGCTATTTTTTCAGGCATTTATTAATGAAGTCTTGAGAGACCTATTGGGAAAGGGAGTGATGGTATACATGGATGATATCCTGATATATTTTTCACACACTTGACCAACACATCCACAACCAGCAGTGTTGCAACGACTTATTCACACCACCTGTATGTTAAAGCGGAAAAATGTGTTTTCTACCAGGATAAGGTCTGTTTCCTGGGTTTCAAGATTTCAGCAGAGGGGATAGTGATGGAGAACAATAAAGTCGAGGCGATACTGTCCTGGCCAGTGCCCGACTCTATCAAGGCCTTACAAAGATTCCTGGGTTTTGCTAATTACAATCGCCGCTTTATTCGTGATTTCAGCAGGATTGCAGCCCCGCACACGTCCCTCCTGCGAGGAGGACCCCGACGGCTTTCATGGAACCGCGGAGTCCAGGGACGCTTTTCAATATCTCAAGGAGCCCTTTACCACTGCTCTGATCCTGATGCACCCGCACCCAGACTTGCCTTTTGTTGTGGAGGTTAATGTATCGGAAGTAGGAGTGGGAGCGGTGCTGTCGTAGCGTCAAGGTACGCCACCCAAATTGTTTCCATGTGCCTTCTATTCCAGGAAGCTGTCCCCGGCAGAGAGGTATTATGACATTGGGGATCAGGAGCTGTTAGCCGTTAAGACGGCCCTGGAGGTGTGGAGGCATTGGCTCGAGGGAGCGAGACATCCGTTTACCGTCTAAAAATTTAGAATACCTCAAAACAGCCAGAAGATTAAATCCACGCTAGGCAAGGTGGGCTCTGTTTTTTTCTCGTTTAGATTTTCTCCTGTCCTACCATCCAGGTTCCAAGAATACGAAAGCAGATGCCCTGTCCAGGATCCATGATTCGGAGGGAAGAGGGGAGCCCCAATGCATCACCCCTTTAACCAGGATTGTGGCCCCAGTGCTTTGGGACTAGGATGAGGAGATATGTTGCGCCCTGGTGAGTGATCCTGCACCCCCCGAGTGCCCTGTGGACCGTACGTATGTTCCAACATGCATCCGAGACAAGCTGCTGCACTGGGCACACACGTCCCCAGCTTCCGGCCATCCTGGTATCTCCTGTACACAGACTATACTCAACGAGAAGTACTGGTGGTCCACCCTGACAGCAGACGTATGGCGCTACATGACATCATGTTCCAGGTGTGCGCAAAGCAAGACGCCTCGCCATCTACCTGCCGGTAAGCTGCAGCCACTCTCCATCCCACAACGACCCTGGCGTCACCTTTCTGTGGATGTTATCACGGATCTTCCTGTGTCCGAGGGTTTTACAACTGTACTTGTTATTGTGGATCGTTTCTCAAAATCCTGCCTGCTTCTTCCTTTCTCTGGTCTTCCCACAGCCCAGCAAACAGCGGATGCTGTGTTCCAACATGTATTCCGACACTACGGGGTGCCCGAGAAATTGTGTCGGATAGGGGTCCTCAATTCACCTCGCGATTCTGGACCGCATTCCTGGGCAAGATGGGCGTCACTGCTAGTTTAACATCAGGCTATTATCCGCAGTCAAACGGGCAAGCCGGAAGGACCATACAGGAAATCGGGCGTTTCTTGCGCATCTACTGCATGAACAAACCGAGGAAGTGGGCTTCCATGCTGCCTTGGGCCGAATATGCCCAGAATTCCTTGAGGTGTGCCTCTACTTGATTAACACCTTTTCAGTGTGTTCTAGGTTATCAACCCTCCTTAGCACCATGCCAACCTGGGTCTACACGACTACCTGCTGTGGACGAGTGGTTCAGGAGGGCGGAAGTGACTTGGAACCGTGCGCATGTACATCTGCACCACGCTGTGGATCGCCAGAAGCACTTTGCGGATAGACGCTAGTCTGCTGCTTTTTTGTGCTTGGGAATAGTATCATGTAATCAGCACTTGGGGGTTGGGGGTTTTGTAACACATTGACTACCTAATTGGCCATCAAAGCATGGTCTGGCCGAGGGGAGATTAAAAGTGTCACCTATATACAAATTGATGCACACTTTTCTCTGCGAACTTCTTCATGATCTCATTCTGGTCAGGTCAGCTCAAAGCATGAGAGATAAAAATCTTTAATTACCTATACATTTGTAAGCATAGGCATATGTTGCTGAATTAAAATAATCTTAAATACAGTCATTAAATAAAACATAAATGACCAGATAATGGTAGTTTATAACTAACTAGTTAGCATAGTTAATAGAAAAAAACAATTTGAATGCATCCTCTATAAACAAGCTGCGAAAAAAAAGGAGATGGTCGTGAGCGGGTCTAGAACTTTCAACTCTCTACACTGTGACAAAATGTCACTGTAATCACAACCAATCTAGCCTGCTACACCACTGTGCTGAATGGATTTTATCTTTTGAGGGAGTAATCTTTTGAGGGAGCGGCTTTCAGAGGTTAAAGTATTGTATGACCACTTAAAAACATTGTTTGTTACCCATTTTTGTCCCGCAAAGTAAAACTGTACTTTGATATACTGTGTAAATAGTTTACATTTTTCACAAAAGATTCAGGTAGGACCGGCCCGAGCCTTTTATGGGCCCTAAGCAGAATTAGATTTTTGGGGCCCCCTCCTACCACGCGGACTCTCCTGTGCACTCGATTAGAGGCCTCCTGTTGGCCAAGGGGCCCCAAACAGCCGCTTAGTTCGCTTATGCCTGGGGCCGGCCCTGGATTCAGGGACACATTCTGATTGGAAAATGCAGACAGTAGTCTACAATATTTAAATTAAAGTAATTCTACTGTGTATAATAATACAATTAAATTGATTTAATGTCAGCTATGTCCCAAAAAAAGGTATCTCTAGGAAGCATTAGAACTGCAATCTCACGTTTCTTTTTAAGTGGTCTAGCACAAACCAGCGACGAGTATAGACCATATATTGGCAACTAAATGCACCGATTGGTACCACAGGAAGAAAGCACCACTTTATCGTGTGACATCTGTACAAGTGTCTACTTGGTAAAACCCCACTTTAAGATCTTTAATCTCCAGAGCAACTCCCTCTCCTAATCTGCATTCAAGCAGGTAAATCTCACTGATTGGCACAAAAACCTGCCCCTCTTTCGGCCGCCTCTCCTTCCAGTTCTCCACTGCTAATGATTGGAACATACTGCAAAAATCATTGAAACTTGAATCCACTGTCCCTCTAATAAACTTCAAAGTACTACTATCAAATCTACTGTTAGAACGTTGTACATGTTGACTCCACCTGCTCTTTTTGGCCGTTAACCTACATTTTGCACACTCTCACCCGCACACGTGTCTTTGTATGTTTTGCACACTCCCTTTTCCACAGACTCGGTCACTATGCCAACTACTCTATTGTTATTTCTGCACTGCCACTTTGTTTTCTGATAAATCAACCTCTAGTTCAGACCCCCAGTTTTTCAAATGTCTACCTCCATATGCTGTTAGTTGTTGCACTATCTTTACAAACTTTTGTTTAATCTGAAGATCTGCACACTGTATTCCCGTTTTTATTATTTCTGCACCTCTACGCTTTTATCTTGGCCGGGTCTCCGTTTCAAATGAGAATGTGCTTACCTGGTTAAAATAACAACCGTAAATCTCAGAATTGATCCCAAATTCAGGAAACTATTTTGAAAACCTAAATTACGTTCTATGCCAACCTATTTAGGGTGTTTTTACGTTTGAACTGCACGTTTTGTTATTAGGCTATATTTGTACTTGAATTACGTTGCTCCGGTACATTTCGTTTAGCGGATTTATGCGAGAACATTCCATACATTCCATAGCGTTCGAAATTATATTGCAACATTCACAGT
>JACXGM010009605.1:0-11737 GCA_016801145.1 Umbra pygmaea | reverse complement strand
GAGGTTAAGGTAAGAATTAAGGTTAGGGTTAACATTACAAAAACCGACAATCGCGTGTCTGTAGAACAAAACACAAAAAGTTCCGGTCTGGATTTGAACTTGCGAACACTGGCATGCAAGTCGCAGATTTATACGACCGTCCACCATCCCCGACCTCCGCCCTAGCAAAAACGATGCTATTTACATGCTACGTCATGATCTTCTAATGTTCATATTGAACGTTATTCGAGTGTTCAATTTAGTTCCTTACAAACGTAATTGACCCTCTTATACGTTCATATTGGACATTTTTCGGTTTTACAAAATAGTTCCCTCAGAACGTATTTAATGTGATTTAGGGCTGTAAAATAAAGGTTAAATGAAATAATTAAAATAATCTGATTTTCTCAAACAATGTTTAAAAATGTTCTTCAACTATTATTAAAAGTTATTATTTTAAAATAAAGTTGTATCATAAGGTTATACATGGAACTTTTTGCCTAGCAAAGAACATGTCTTTCAAAAGTGTTATTCAGATGTTATTCAGTTTTTGGAAGATATGTTCTATTTACAGAAAACCTTTCTGGATTCCTATTTAAGAGTGTACCATCCACTTCGGTCAATGTGTTGGAGGACAAATATCTGCAGATTGGCATTGTGTTTTTTAGGAAAATAACTACCAGCTGTAGGATTATCCCGAAATGAGCATGTGTTTTTGAAAAGCCTCTTATGGTCAGAGATTATCCAGTAATGTTTACTTTGGTCTTTGACTTCTTGTTTTATTATGATAGATTTGTGAAGAGATACATTTATAAACTAAACAGTGGGAAGATTTAGAAGTTTGCATTATAACACTGTCATTTTTCTGGCTGGAGAGTTCATTTTTGTAAAGATAATTGGCAGTTTGTGAAACGATTCATGCTTCTTGACATTGTATTTATTAAATAACATTTCTTTGAAGCAGCTGACATAATCAAGTTATTTTTTCCACTATGTCGTTGCCAATTTAACTAGCATTCACTTGGCACTCCTGTTCTAAATGTCTCTATTTATTTAAAAAAATCCATAATATGGTAGTGGTCTTGTTAATTACTCCACATTAATTAAAGGGCTTTTTCTGACTAAGAAGACAGGTAAAAATAACACCAAATACCAATGGAAACTGTAACTGCCTCTCTAAAATGTATCCTCTATAGCCTATTACTGGGCCGCCTCACACCTAGTTAAACAAAATGTTGAACCACTATACCCATGTGAGCGTAAAATGATGATAACCATCTTGAAAATAATCAGTGTGTTGTATTCATAGAGAGTCCATCCAGTATAATGCCAGTGATTCTGTCGGGAGCAAAACAACAGTAGAGTAGGGATCCCATCAGACCTAAGGCTAATGGAGTTCTCTGGGCTCTCAGACTTCCCTGAGTAAACTTATTAATTATAGGGAGGGCTCCACTAATGAGGTCCCTGGCCAGTTTGGGGAGGAATCAGAGCCAGACAGCTGCAGAGTTGGTGCTTGGTGAAAAGCCTGTTTGATCCTCAAGCTGAAGAGTCAGTCCTAATATCCCTCTGTCAAGGGATCGACAATAGAGGCCATTCATTTACTATGTAGTTTTGTGTATGGAAATTATTATGTATTCATATTGCTTCCATATATATTATATATGTACAATTACATTATTTTATTTTATGTCTATTGTTTACTGATATATGTGAAAAATGTTATTGCTTGGCCTTGCTTTTTTCTGTTGACCTCCCTTTGTTATTGCACAAACAACCAACACTGGACAGGCCTCATGACATGTGAATATAGAAAAAACGATATGACCACAAAACAGTAGTAAATGAGCAGAAAGAGGCTCTTTGATCTGGTTGTGATAGCCACTGAAATGTTCATAGGAAGAGAGCAGAGGAGAAACAGGTAAATCCTGGCCTTTTGATCTTTTCCCTCAACGGTGTATCTGTGTGCAGAAGTGACAGATCATTACTGAAATCACCAGCACTGGTGTGCTTCTCTGTGCCCTTGAGATGAGAAGCCGAGGGTTAAAGGCTCCATGCAGACGTTAACATAAAGGGATTTGCACACACGGGGTGAATGACCAAACTTACAACATAGAAGGCCACTTTTGCAGACAAAAACAAAATTCACAAACTGTAGGAAGTATATACTTAGATTAAATAATGAGAGTAATGATATAACAACTCATATGGCCTTTTCAGTTAAAAGTCACTGGATTGTGAGCATGCATGTATTTGAAACATGCTTTTTATGCCTTCTTATTATGTTATGTGGTTGAATGTCAGTAGAATGACCCATTCATACTTCAGAAAGATTGATAGATTCTAAGATACATTACTTTTTTCTTCTGAAATTGCATTACAGGTGTGCAAAGTTAATGGTGTCAATGAGTAATCTAAAAAGCTATCATCTTTCTCATGCATATTTGAATTTTGAAGATGTAATACGAGAGTGAAATATTTCCACCATTTATTTTCTGATATAAGAAAGAAAGTCTACTAGTCATGAATTGTTATATTTTCCATTTATAGCTGGTGTTAATAAATGTTCTATGTCCTGAGCATTGTCCAAATTCTTATTGTGCCCACATTTTTTGGGTTTTTGTGATCTGTTTATAATAACAACAACACCAAAATGAGTGCATGGAGAAGGCAAGAATAACTAGGGATTCAGAAATCTCAAACTGTCATGTATCAAATATAAGAAGCACACAGTTTCATTTGAATAACAGTGTTTTCTTGTATTGGTATATTTATCAAAAAAAGAAAACTATCTGTAGGAACAGGTATAGGATATTCTAAAGTGCTAGCCAAATCTCCAGCTCCTACTCCAGAGCTATAGTGTGTTGAGGCTACCTATTAAAGCTCTTTCACTTTAAGGTACAACTTGAGAATTGTAGACATGTCATGTTAAACACAGTACAGTTTCCAAGTTTCAATCATTGCTCTTTATACATGTTCCTCTCATGTACAACCGCAATTCCAAAAACATTGGGACAGTATTGAAAATGCTAATGAAATTGGAGGAGTGATTTGTATAGTAAATGTAATTTGACATTATATATAGGTATTTGATGTTTTACCCAATCAACTGCAGATATTTTTTAAGGTAAATGTTTATTTTGAAATTGATGCATGCAACACGTTCCAAAAAAGTTGGGACAGTGGCAGTTTAGGCAGTGACAAGTTGAAATAAGGTGATGTGAAACAAGTGAGGCAATAGTGTAATCATATTATAAGGAGCCTGCAAAAAAGACCTAGTCCTTCAAGGGAAAGGAAGGGTCGAGTCTAAAAACGGATATGTCACCTTTTAAAGTGCACAGTATAATTAAGAGTCAAGGAATCCAGTCAAAACTCTATGCGTAAAGGGCAAGGCCGAAAATCACTTCAGAAAACAATCTTCAATCCCTCAGACATTACTGTCTTGAAAACCATAATGACACTATAATTAATATCCTGACATAGGCTAGGAAATATGTTGGTAAACCTATGTCAGTTAACACCATTCTCCACTGCATCCACAGGTGCAAAGCAGAAGCCAAACATCAACACTGTTCAGAAGTGCCGTCAGCTTTTCTGGGCTTGGACTCATCTGAGATGGACAGTAGTACAGTGGAATCATGTGCTCTGGTCCGATGAGTCAACATTCCAAATAGTTTTTGGACAAAACAGCCATTGTGTTCTTCGGGCCAAAGAGGAATAGGACCATCCAAGCTGTTATCAGCGTCAGGTCCAAAAGCCATCATCTGTCATGGTATGGGGGTGTGTCAGTGCCCATGGCATGTGTAACTTGCACATCTGTGAGGGCACCATTAATGTAGAAAAATGTGTGCACATTTTGGAGCAACACATGGAGTCTAGGCTGGAGGCGTAATTGTAATTTTTGGCTTTGAATCAAATATCACAGGAATGGCTTTCTACGTTTTAACCAAATTGTAGGATGAATGAATGTGGATTCAAAGCAATCTTATTAAGTCTTACATGTTTGAAACAATAATATATATATATCAGTTTGTCAAAATAAACTGATAAAAACATGAAAATAGAAAGAATAAATCTAATATAGGCCTAGATTTCCTACCTTTTTCAAATGTTTTTTTATTGTATTACATGTTTCTCACTGGTATTTGGAATGTGAGGCTACAATACCAGATGTCTATCCATGGACTGGGTTACTTTAGCAGTCTAGTTTCCTCCAATGCAAGTGATGCTGTTAGAGTCAATTCCATCTTACGGCTATTTCATCACACTCACCTGTCTTTCACACTTTCTCTCTTCTGCCAAATAAAGCATAAAAGTCACATATAGCAATGTCCACCACAAACACTGTATTGTGGAAAAATACTGATATCAAGCTGTAAATAGATCATGTCCAAAATATTAGTATTTTCTTAAAAAAATATGATATACTATCAGTCACCGATAGTGTAGAGCCAAAATATATTTAAATTACATTAACTGGTATTCTTTTCATTTCATATCAATGTTTTTGAACATGATACAGTGGGTGCATAAAAGAATCACCCCCTGTAAAATAATCACATTTTGTTGCTCTGCAGCCTGAAATGAAAACGGATAGACACAGTTTTTGTTTCATTCAGCTGTATGTACAACTCATAACATCCAAGTGAAAGATATAACAGCAACCTGTCAGAAAACATAAATTACAAATTAAAAAACAGAATCACTGAGTTGGAAAATGAATCACCCCTTCTAAAAAATGACTTGTAAACCCAACCAGGTGTAGATAATCACCTTCTCAATAGCACACAAAGCCAATTAACTTTCACCTGTGATCAGCTGTGGTCATTTTGATTAGCTCAACATGAAACAAGCTTTTCCTGAAGCATTTCAGTCCTTGGTAGTGCAACTGAAGACAACAGTCAACTTTTGGTGGCAAGGCATTGTCAAAAGATCTACGGGACAAAGTTGTGGACAGGCACGAGTCAGGATATGGATACAAAAACATTTAAAATGCTATATCAGTGCCTAGTCCATTATTAAGAAGTGAAAGGTAATTGGTGCAAAACAGAGCCTCCCTGGGTCAGGACGTCGCTCCAAAGAGCGTCAGAGAGGCTACCAAGAGGCCTACAGCAACTCTGAAGCAGTTGCAGGAATTCATGGCAAAGAGTGGCCATTGTGTGCATGTGACAACAATATCACAAATTCCCCATAAATGTGGCTTGTATGGGAGGGTTGCAAGAACAAAGCCACTCCTCAAGAAAGACCACATGCAGTCAAGACTGAGCTTTGCCAAATCGCACCTTGAAGATTCTAAGGCCATGTGGAAAAAGGTGTTATGGTCAGATGAGACTAAAATGGAATTGTATGGCCTCAAAGCGATTTGTCTGGTGAAAATCCAATACACCTCACCATCTAAATAACACTGTTCCTACAGTTAAGCATGGAGGTGGTAATATCATATTATGGGGTTGTTTCTCTGCAGCAGGGACTGGAGCTCTTGTCAGGATAGAAGGAAAAATGGATGGGGCAAAATACTGTCAATTTCTTGCGGAAAACCTGCTGCTCTCTGCCAAAATGTTGTCAATGGGAAGATTTACCTTCCAACATGACAATGATCCAAAGCACACAGCAAAACTGACCACACAGTGATTGAAGGAGAAAAAGGTACATGTCCTTGCATGGCCTAGTCAGAGCCCAGATTTAATCCCCAATGGCTTGAAGACAGCAGTCCACAAACAGTCACCATCAAATTTAACTGAACTTAAGCAGTTCTGCGAAGAAGAATGGTCAAATATTGCAATGTCCAGATGTGCTAAGTTAGTAGAGACATATCCCAATGGACTAAAGGCTGTAATTAAAGAAAAAGGTGGTTCAACAAAATACTGAAACAAGGGGGGGATCCTTTTTCCAACTCAGTGATTGTTTATTTTTATTTATTTCTGTTGATGTTATATCTTTCACTTGGATGTTATAAGTTGCACTGAGTAAATAAATCTGAAAAAACAAAAACTGTATCTGTCTTTATTTCAGGCTGCAAAGCAACAAAATGTGATTATTTTACAGGGGGTTGATTGATTTCTATACCGACTGTATATGTAGCTCTTATGTTAAATACATTTTTAACTACTAAAACATACAACTTCAAAAAACATTAAAAAGTGCAAATATTATATGAACCAAATCTTCTGAGCTATGTGTTTTTTTTGTAGGTTTCTTGGTGTGGAAGTTACACCTTGCATTAAGCTTTTTCCCTGCAAGCAATAACATGAGAATTGTAGACATTGCTGGATGGTGAACACTACCAGGAATATCAACCATTGCCCCTTCTGCAAATTCATCTCTTCTATTACCTTATGTATCTCTGAGACAGAAATCTCATATGAATGGTGAAATAAATGAAATGGTCTTTTTCTGTAATCGACATGAAGGGCTGGCATTTTCAAAGTTTCTATATGAAAGTTCTTAAATTCCTTTTAGAATAGTTTTAAAGACTGATGTCCTTTTTTCACAATTTAACAAAGGGTTTGGACAATCTCCTACAGTATTAGAGAATTAGCATTTCACAAAGCAATCTAATGAAATTGCAGTCATCAGGCATTGAGTATCGACAAACAGGGATAGACTTACTTAGAGGCCCGTTTTCCAAAATGCTTTGCAAAAGAGCATAGGAGTGAGTTTGATATTAGTGGAGACATTTAATACTGTTCACTAAATATTCATATTACTGGGGGGATCATATGCTTCTGTCTTTGCCTCTGCCTGCCTCTAAGTTTGGGGGAGACATGTCCCCCATGTTCCTGCAATGCTCCTTTGCCCTTGCTTAAGTAGAATAGACTAAAATAATGCATACAATGAATTATAGAATGTATTAATACAGTGATTAGGAACACAGTATACTATATAGGCCACTACCTGCTGTGCCTTTCCAGTTAGCCTGCACTGTAACAGTAAGGGCCACACTTCCTGGGGCCATTTTAGTGCCGTTGCCAGCCTTTCAAAAGCAGAGAAATAGCTGTCTACCTCAGCTTCCCTGAAGGGTGGCACTAGATCAATGTTTTTGCTGACATTGACCACTTGATGCACCCGTCCCTGCATCTAGCTCCATTTGTCTAATCCAAATGCATTTATTGTCTTCTATTTGTTGCCTCTAATTCTAACCTTAGCAGCTCTAGCTTTTTCTTTCTCCAATTGTTTTACCCCAGTTCTGGCAGCCCCAAACTTTGATAAGCCATTCAAATTGGAGGTAGACACTACTGTGGTTGGGGCTGGAGCTGTACTCATACAAGAGGACGACAAAAGTATTGAGCATCCTTTATGTTTCTTTTCCCGCAGGTTTAACCCCTGTCAAACGAGATACTCCACAGTGGAACAGGAAGCTTTGGCGTTACTGTTAGCACTACAATTCCTTGAGGTGTATATCAGCTCTAGCACTAAGCCTGTGGAGGTGTACACCGACCATAATCCCCTGGTTTTCCTGGAATGAATGTACAATCAGAACCGCTGCCTTATGAGGTGGGCTCTGATTGTACAAGCCTACAACATCAGAATATGCCACGTTAAAGGTTCTTGTAATGTAGTGGCTGACGCCTTGTCTCGGGTGTGGGAGAAACTTTAGACCAGGTCCTCTATTTGTGATGTAGTGTGTGGAACAAAACCGAGTCGTTTGTGTTCTTTGGTGGGGGCGTGTTACGTCCCCAGTCTAAATGTAGATAGATATATGTATTACCTGTTCTGTGTTCCTGTTCTCTGTATGTGGTTGTTTGGTTCAATGTGTCTTATTTCCCCACAGGTGGTGAAAATCCAGTTATCATGGTTAATCATCACTTATCAATGACTCCTCCCCTCCATAATCCGGTTCACCTGGTTCCAGTCGTTATCATCAATCCCATCATGCCCTTAATCCCTATATCAATGTGCCATTTTGTGTCTAGTCTATCTGCCTGTGTGTAAGGTTGCTCTCTATTACCCATAAGCTAGGTAGTGCCAGCGCTATTTAGTGAATAGTGATTAGTGTGATGTTAATAGTGATAATTGTGGTGTTTGGATGAGAGAGAGAGAAAGCTTGGTCTAGTGTTTTGTTTTGTGAATATTATTGCTGTTTTGTATCTGGTACTATATTAACTCTTTGTTTCCTTTTGTCTTAAGGGAATTGGGGGTAGTAAGAGCCACCCCGGGGTGTACTCGACCCGCAGGGATATTCCTTTGTCTAAATACACTATTTAGATTTGGACAGGACTGCTCCCTGTATGTTTGGTTAGGGCGCCACACTCTTGGGCCAGTTTAGGTTTTGTGTTTGGGATATAGGACAGGTTAGGGGTGGGGTCATTATATATATTTCTTTGCATTGGTCCTGGCCAGCCTCCCCTTCTTCCAGATTATTTTATTACAATATAACCGTGTGGCACAATAAACACCCTGTTTATACGGTAACACTCTGGTCTGTGTCCTTAATCGCACCTACGACCATATACCTCTTTTGCTGACCTCTGGGGGTCCCTGAGCAGTGGGGAGTCAGGTCCCCCTCATATAAGGAGCTGGATTATAATGAAGTAGTCCTTGCCAGCTTATTGTACTGTCAAGTGTGTTCTCAGTGCGGTTCTAGTCTTACATATATTGTTTAGTCATTCTAGTCGGTTCTGAGTTCCTGTTTTCTAGGTTTTGGAGTTTGTTATGCCTGGTTACTCATCCTGCTATTTCCATTTGCACTCCAGGACCAATTCATTTGTCCACCCGTACACTCGACCTGCTTACCCCTCTGCTGTGGGTTTCCTGAAACACCTGTCTGCTGTCTCACCCCGAGCTTCAGTGTCTACCCGTCTGCCACCCTAACTCTGTGTGCCGGAACCTTACTAGTCTGCCACCCTGCTCTGTGTGACATCTGTCCACCACCAAGCCAAACCGGTTCAGCCTCATCACCAAAGCCATCACTTCACAACTGTTCTCTCTCTCTCCCAAGATCATCTCTACATTTCCCATACTGTTCTGTTACCAACCATCAACTAATCCAACTGTGCAAACACACGTCAATGTTTGTATTTCCTTACCTGTGTCCATCTCTCCCTTTGGGTGCTCCCCTGTTCCGAACTCTGATCATGAGAGTATGTGCTGTCTAGTACAGTATGTGCCAATTTGTGCACCATATCATCAAAGCCACTTGCTTTCAAATGGTGACTGATTAACCTGTTAAGGAACCAGCTCTGAAACTCAATTTCCAGCTTAAAAACATTCCAAATGTAACCTCTTGTTATATTGGACCTGAAGTAAGGTGATACATATGCTTGATATTTTTTTAAAGGAAATACATTGAAATTTGTGTATATATAAAAAAAATTAGAATAAGTGTACACAGTGAATCTGGCACAAGATGAAAGAAAATACATACTTCATCATTTTTCAAATGCAAATAAAATCAACATATTGAGATCGAGTGCTGCACACACATCTAATCATGTGCCCCAAGGGAGGAAAACACATGTCTAAAATTTGAGAATGATAGCTTCGACAGCCAAGAAGCTATTGAATATTTTGTAAGAGGACTCCAAGTGTCCTTTACGATTGTGCCTAAATGTACCCAAATATGCCCAAGTGTCCAAATTAAACTATAAAATCATGATTGTTACAAAAAGTTTATATTCTTACAAAACACACATATTCATACAAATGGCATGATATGGTTACAAAAAAGTTTTTATTTTTAAAAAACACCTATTCATACAAATATCCAAGTTTGCAGCCAACAATGAGCTAGTGTCAAATTAGAACTCAAGTTTCATATAATCACATGCTAGTTTTTCTACTTTGTGCACTTACAAGAATAATTCATAATAATAATAATAATAATAATAATTAATATAATGTGAAAACAAACCACAGCATTCAATTTGTTCAAATGTTTCCAAGCCAATGAAAATAAACAAACAATGAGCAGACTAAACAAAGGCCAAATGGTTGTGGATTTTCAATCACAGAAAAATCTAGAATTATACAAAGGCCATGCGGCATAATAATTACAAATGGATTAGAATAAGATATAAATTATTTTACACACCAATCTAAAATGGGATTTTTAGATAGTCAATCAACAATTCCATGTCACTTTGTAAACCACTTCCAAAGCATCAATTACATTGCTATTTCTCTTTTTCGAAAAAGCATTTACACCTTTGGGAGGCATTTTATAAAAGCCTTAAAATGAACAAGTTGAAAGTTGTTTCTGGAACACTGCATACATGTCTGATATCCTGGACACAAGTGTGCGGTTATGCATGCTTGTAGTTTATTTACTGTGTGGCTGACAAGGATCCACTAAACATGACTGAAAAGCCCAGCTCATTGGCTGTCTACCTAGGTTGAAGTCAGTTGATTCAGTTATGATATGATGGAATTACTGTCAATCAAGTCAGTGTGATTTGGGTGAATCAGTGCGACCCGGATGTGAATAGATGCAGATTAATAATCATATAAATATGCTTTCCCGGAGTGTAAAGATTAATCAGATATCTGTGAACATTTAGATAGCATTGGGATTCAGAATCAGATAGTCTTCTGGAACACTGTTTTAAAGGTCGAAAGTGCAGAAATATGTTGTTGATAGTTTTTGATTTGCAGTAGAGTAGATTAGATTGAGTTTTTGATTGTTTTCATTTAACAAATGTATTATACCAATGAAAACAATGCTACATTTCATTGTTGGGACCCTTTGGATGATGAATCAGAGAAAGATTGCAGACTGTAAGTACATATTTTCTTGTCAGACATGGATGTATTAGCTGAGTCGCAAAAATAATAAACATGTTAGTTTACAATGCACTCACGTCACATGATAATGTGGCTTTGTATTCTTGTCATAGCTATTGTAAATTGGATATGTTAGCTACATTTGTCAGAGTTTAAGTTTTCTGTACATATATGACATGTCTATGTACAGTAAAAGTGGAATTTGTGTGAAGATTGATTTAATCAAGTAAAGCCGAAAGCAGCTTTAACCTTAAAAGGTTAAAGTGACTCCACACAGCCAGCTCAAAATGAGAAGTTGAAAACCACATTTTGTTAATCACAAATATCACAGGATGCCTCTTTAATTGAATTATGGCCTGAGGGTAGAAGCATCCGCCTGCCAATGTCCACAGATTATTTGTTGGGCCTTCCTCTGACACTGGTTGCAGGGGCGGTTCTAGATTGGGGCCTACAGGGGCCAGTGCCCCTGTAAAAATGCCCCTGCCCCCCCCCCTTGAGCTGACTAATAATACAAAGAAAATGAAATAAATTGATGTTACAACTTTATGCGCTAGCGCCAAAATGTGCCCCTCTGATTAAACACTGGCCCCACCTTGACCCCCCAGTAAAATTTGTCTAGAACCACCACTGACTGGTTGGTGTAGAGACCTTGTTTGATAGGAAGCTTGACCCCAGTGGAGAACATTTGTGACAGCTACACAACAAATGTAGATGAACGGAGCCACACACAGGAAAAGGTGTGTTCTGATAATTTATTTAACAGAACGCTGTATGCAAAATACACAAGGAACAAACGAGAACACCATGGTGTATAACTACACATAGCACAAAAGACAATATACATATATTGTCACTTTGGAAAATAAAGCCCTGTTACGCACAGGGTAGCAAGAAACATAAAAGGTGTCTATATACTTAAATAACTAACATGAACAACGCTGAAACAGTAGCAATACCCCATAATTCCCCCAAGTCCACACCCCTGTAAAAATATGGTCCTTGATTAATGATGTCAGACGACTGTGTGTGACCTGGAGGAATT